>DWRA01002224.1:0-14543 GCA_018250295.1 Spathilepia clonius
ACCACAGATGCGTTGCCACCCCTGAGGACTAAGTTGGAATGCCTCGTTAAGTTTATCTCCCTTACCACACCCTTCAATACAGAACACAGTAGCGCATAACACTGCTGTTATTAGGCAGAAATAACAATAATATAATAATAATACTATAATAACAATAAATTACTTATATATATACTTATATAACACACAACATCACCTGTGTGCTTATAACGAAATGTGAGAAATTTCGCACGTTCACAGCTGGTAATAATAACCTGATAGTCCTTATGTGGATGTATCGATAAGGGCCGATGCCCACTATGGTGTCCGGCTTCATGTTTAAATATCATGTAGGCATCACAAAAGTATAATTGTTTTTCCTGGCACAGATTCACAGGATCACCGTCCAACTGTCCGCCAATTTAAAAAAATATATATGTATATAAGCAATTTGATGTAAAGAGATATATTTTTATTCCAACATGTGGAGGTTCTTGCGCTGCTTCTGCTCTAGAGTAAAACTCTCTTAAATGTCGGTAACTAGCTGACGTTAAAAAGTATTCTATAGGAATCAGCTTTCTATTCATGTCATTTGATTTCAATTTTATTTAATAACAAGGGATACAGGAAGAGAACGGTATAATAGTGTGGATCGACCTTTATCATATAATAATAATATGTGATAATAATAAAAAATAACGAGCCCTTAGTAAGCGGTTGCGCGATTCCTACAATCGTTTCTCCACAGAACTAATATCAAATAGAACAGGATTGTTTTATTTTATTATCATATATGAAATGAATACTGCAAAAAACTTCGCGTTCTAGTCGCGGAGGGTGCACTGTGTCTGTAATGAGACTTTTAAATACACTCTTGAAAAAGAATAGCTACGTTGTTTCAATGGATCAACTGTCAAGAACAGAAATCCTACTTTAATTTCGTTATTTATTGTCTATATTTACATGCCACTGGATATAAAATTCAACGACATATCTAATAGAGTTATTAGATCTATATCTCACGCCCACATGAACCCGCTAAACTGCCTAATTGTTTTAAATGGTTGTGTATTGGATATATATTTTTGGGTAAATGGTAATTCTAATTATATCATCATCAGTTCGAACAAAAGCAGTTATGGGTAAATATGGACGGCGAGCATCCGTAGTTATCTACTACACTACAACTGCAATTTTTTTAAATGTATAGAATTAGCAAACAAGTTTGCAATCCACCTGACAGTTAGTAACCACTGCCGCCTATGGATATCTCTAACCAACACTAAGAGTCCTATCTGAGGTCGACAACAGGCGCGTCAATGCCTCTGAGGACTAAATTGGAATGCCGAGGCATTCCAATTTAATATAAGTATGTCGCCCTTACCAAACTCTTTAAAACAAATACAACAACGCTTAACATTGTTGTTATTATGTAGACATATGTATGGCAGTGGTGTCGCCGGAGTTGTGCCACAAAGGGTTCTACCACATACTTAACGATCTAATGGCCTAAGTTCGTGAGATACACGAAGTTGGCCAATAAAAGCATTTTCACCTGTATAGTCTGTATTAGGTGACAATTTTGATTACAATGACTATAAAAGTATTTATCATCACAGGATTTCATCATCATTGAGTTACCTTATTATAGTACTTATCAAACCCAAAATAACTACTTGAAAAGTTCCTAATGATTCCTAACACCCTACTTTCGCTATCCGCTCCTACCATGCCAGCTCACTAATATATCCATACTGCATTTTCAATAAAATAAGACGGTTGTGAATAGGACAGAAATGTTTAAGCAAAATTAATTTCCGTCTCAGGCGCTACAAATTTCCGCAAAGCTGATAAATAACTAATCTTGTTAATATTTAAGCGGCCAAACTGTACTTTGCAGTACTTTACACCATCAATCAGATTCGTCAAACATGTTAACACAGTTATGAATTTCAGTAAAGTAAATGAAGTTGTATGAAGTTCTACAAAGTTGTCTGACTTCGTTAATTAAATCGATATTGGGTGAAAAGTTTCTCAAAGTTTATCTCTTGCCTTAATATCTCTCGATTTAGCTACAGGATGTTTACTGAGTAAAAGAAAATGGTAACAAAACACTTCCTTGTAAAGCTGCCAAGCAGTGGGAATTTTATGAGCTTAAATCGTGTTATTTAAATTTTATAGAAACCGTTTAATAGATTTTGTTTCTTGGAACTGTTCAATTTTTAAGTATATTTGTATTGAGAAAAAATTCTTATCATACGGATTACTCTAACTTTTTTTGTAATTCAGTAACAATTTTGATATAATGCGTTTCCAAATGTATTGATATGGTTGTACGTAACACATTAATCGCGGCAAACACTTGTGAGTAGTTTATTATTTTTTGACAAGCGAAGTTACCATATATCACGAAACTTTGAATAGAGTAGCACTGTGATAGAGTAGCTTTCAGTAACAAGACTTGTAATTAAGTTTACAAGTGGAATTTAATGATATAAAACTATTCGTTATGGTTGAAATTTATTATTTTTCTCTTACTGTCTATACCTATGTGATTTCCATTCGCGTTATAGGCAATAAAAGTGCTGATTCGATGAAATATGATGTAATAAATCCCGTTATCCTTTATTGAAATCAGTCATAAATTTGAGGAAAACGTTTGATTCTGAGAACCACGTACACAAAATAATACAGCATATAACATCATATTAAATAATAAAACCGAGCAAGATTTAGTCATCTTTTAATAAAACCGTACTTGATATTTCTTTGTCAGAAGTAGGTACATATTATAACCAAAATTAATATGTTCAGCCCCAGAAGAGCCTCTTTTTTGTTGTAAATTATCACAATTTTGAAAGTTATCCTGTTTGTTTCATTTCGTTACAAAGGAACTAAGCAACCCATTAAAACTTCCGCACGAGTAACTCACCGTTAACTAATCCTACTCGCACAATAAGCCAACATTAAATTAATTCATCTAGAACTAACCTAAAACCAACCACTAAAAGTACTTTAGTTTTAGCGACGACACAAGCTACTGTAGATTCTAATTTAATGAAATATGGGCTACTGTTCTCTGCATGATCCTAGGGCGCAATGTCATTATAATCTAGGATACTACCCAGTTGAATACGATTTGATTTGATTTATATCTCATTCTCGCGTTAAATTTTGCTATCATCGCTTTTGCAATTATATTGCTTGTTTTGTGTTTGCAACCTGAACATTATTCATCCAAATAAATTAAATTTATGAGTCGATTTAGTATGTCAAAATTGCTCCAATTTTCTAAACCTGTATTTTTGTCCAAAGTATTTAAAAATATAATATTTACGATCAACACAAAACATAATGATTTACTCGTAATTCGTATGTGTTTATTTTTAAAACATTGATTTTATCCTTTTTGGCGACTGTTTCGTAACACACAGGTCTTTTCCTACTGCTTCCAACTTATATTGTTCAATATTATCGACTTGTTAGATTTATGTTACTACATCGGCTTAAATATGACCATAATTAATTAAACAGGCAACCCTTTTAAACATGAAATATATAATGACGTATCTTAAAAGGGCTATCGTACACAAAACGTAGCAGTAGATTGAAAAAAACTTTTTCATTAAGCCTTCCCCTCATTTAAAAGTTTTACAAAGCGTTTTGTGAGAGGACACCATAAACGACTTATGGGGAAAGTTTAACTGAATTTTTGTGTGGCAGTTAAAATGAAAATGGAACCGGTGTCGACCACAAGATTAAGGTTGATAAAGGAACTGACAAGCATGTAAATTGGTGAGGAAGAAATTTACATAGCAATAGGAAAGTGAGGCAAAGTTTAGGCTCATTTTTCAAGTCTTTTTTCCGGATTTGAATTTTACTACAATGGAGTTGAAAGGGCTAAAAAGAAACGGTCTGGGATTAAGTAGACCTAAATTTTCTCATTCATGGTTTTTGAGGTTATATTTCTGCAGGCGCCTTAATACAACGAAGGTGAGATTAAAATTGTATAACGCACGAGTTCAGCATCACAAGGAATTACAAGATAAAGATAAATTTTTTAACGCTGGTGTAATAGATTTTGACCATTTTAAATTCACTTAATTATTGAGTTGAGTATTACCAATCTGATTTTAATGTTAAAACATTAATAAATAAATATTTGAAAAAATAATTAAAAGTATATTACACAACTCCATTACAATTACGAAGATTTCGCTCTTTTAATAGTTACAGTTAGTTTAGATGACAATAAAAAGTATCATATATTCACAGTCCCAGGTGTAGCTTTTACCGTGAATTTCAGAGCAATTCCTGAACATTGTAACACTCTAAGTTGGTTCTTATTGGTTAGATGGTTGTCTGAGCTTAGAAGAGTAGCTATAACATTTTGTGGCATTACTTTTCGCTCTCACGGTACCGGGTATCTCTTAAGGTTTTCTCCGTAACAAAAAAGGACGGAAGAAACAGTACAGTTTGACCGAAGAAGTACCACCGCCACAGCTGTTTCTAAGGTAGTACTTGCGTGTTGATGATGGATGCCAGCTGAAATATGTATTAGCAATCATCTTAATTCTTTTAATCTAGGTTTGTAAACTTTTTAGTTTTAAGTGAGACAAAGGTTTTAAACATAGACTATTTCTGTATCTGAAATGTTTAATGCGAGCCGAGCGAGATTCTGTCGCGTGTTTACATTTTAATAGCTACTTTACCCTGAGGAATGTACGTGTTTTTAGAAATCTCGACGTGTGGTATTTCTTATTTAGATAGACTCCAGTTAGGCTAGCTCGATATACAAGGTTCTTTGAAATGCGCATTCAAAAGTAGACGTGGGAGGACACCTTTGGTTTAGCAATTGCTTTTTTAGAAAAACAACATTTTTTTCTACATAAAACTCTAGTAGTAAACTGGCATGGCCATTTTAACAAAGATCTTTAAAATATTAGGTATTAATATTTTCAAGATCTTTGATAAGTATACATGAAACCCAAGTTCTGTAGCTTTAACATACCATACACTTTAACACAGAACACTACATTTTTATACTATCATTCTCAGGTAGCTGTCTGTTGCCACCTTAGAACCTTGGAGAGTTGTACATCATTTTGACTAAGAATGGTTTTCAACTAAAAAAACGGTCTTCAGTTTTTGATGGTATGAAAAGTCTCCATACTACTATTATAAATCTATAACAGTAAATGAACCAAGCATGTGATAAACTAAACATGTCTCCATAATTCACAGCGGCATGCAAAACACACCACGGGATTTCTATAAAGATAAGGCGAAATTGCTCTTCTGTTTCGATGAACTTAGTAAAGTGAGGCACTACATCACACAACAAGACAAATAAATGGTTACAATTCCAATTGCTCTTCCAAATCTCAGTGCAATTCTCTCAATCCCTGATTGCTTGGGGACTAACCTGGAAACAAATACATCGGGTCAAGCTATTTATATTTACGACATTGTTATATCCAAAATAAGTTAACATCAAAGAAAACTGAACAAACATAATTTTATTAACGCTGGCCATTGAGGCTACCCTATCAGATAATAAATATCGGGACAAGTCGTCAAAGACACGTTGTTCTAAAATAATTCAAGGACACGTGTTCCGTTATTTTTATATTATGAATGTAATTATTAAATTATATAATTTTTAGAAGTTATATTTTATGGAACTAGTTAGTGTAATTTTATGGAAATTTAAGTTTTAAAAAGAATTATGTAATGAAATTATTTTGAACATTTCAATCTGATTTTATTATTAAGCTTTGTTAAAATAGCACTAAGTATGAGTAAAAGCGGTTAATTATACCTCAAATGCTTCAGTAGCAAATAGATAAAATGTTACGATCTTTAAAGAATAGAACAGAATCGTTACAAGTTTCTCATTGGTCTGTATTTATTTGTGTGCAATGGGTCCGACGCCAGTTTATTGCACTTCGTCGCGAGATTGAAGATATTGGTGTCCAGGGAGCTTTAGACTGAGTCTCGCCCCGTTTGAGTCATGGAACAGACGAGTGTCTGCTCTAGTATAGAAATACTAGCGTACAAAATTGTTGAAGCCACAGTAATTACACAATTACTCTTGCTATAACAACTCTGTAGAGAAAGAAGATGAAATAAATAAAAAGACTAATTTAAAAGCTGTTCGGCAGTAGAACGTAGATCTTAAATTTACGATTTTGATTAGATTCAAGAATAGTTTTAACAAATGAAAACTCATGCCCAGTATTAATACTGAGGCGTAAAATATACATAAAATAAAAAAAAACATAAACAGGAATTAAAGTCAAAAGTAAAATAGTCATTATAATTTAATACATATATTAGTCACTTAAAGAAATATATTTACATTATTCATCATTTAATAAATATTTTGTACATAATTATTTTAATAAACGCGTCTCACAGTCATATCCATTACAACAATTTAATTGATATAAAATGACAAAAATAAATATTTCATTTTACTTAAAGAATAATTATTTAAATACAGTAAATAATTTAATGCAATGAAGAGTGAAATTTATCCAACGATTCTGTTAACGAATCATCTGATATTTACTTAATCGAGCTAACTACTGCATGTTATTTACTTTAATCGTATTTAATATTTTGTATATTATATTAAAATTAACATTTATGTTATTAAATTATTTCAACAATAACATATTATATAATTGCATACATGCACATAGAAACCTTAAAATATATTTAAACAAAGTTCAGTTTTACCGACGAGCATTTAAACATAAATTAATACACATTTCAGTGTTCTAAAACAACGGATTTTTAAAGAAATTTGTTGCTTTCCAGTACTGGGGTATAATCATCGGACGATGATAGTATTAAAACACAAAATACATTTTTTAAAACACAAAATATATACGATTTTGTTTCAGTAACAATGAAGAATTAAATGATTATTTAAATTAGTAAATGTTCTTCAGATGTAATAATGTTTTCACTTTTAAATTTAAATTTTCTTTTAAGTGCTGTCATATTTTTCAGGAACAAAACCATTTTCTGGAAAATATGTATTGACGTATCTTCTTCTACTATTTTCAACTTAACATATTAAAATATGTGTTGTACATTAGATTTTACAATTCACAACGCAACTGACATGAAGATTAGTGACAAAATAAATTATATTGTGAGAATTATTTTTCAAAATCATTAGTCTAAAACTATCACTGGTTAACGCTTCTTATACCGTATGTAAATAATGCACGGTTATAATATTTTTCGTAAAACTTTTACAGTGTAACAAACTATGATAACAGTTTTTGCATGTACAAGAACTTTAACACTATATACTTTGGTTCTGGTGTAAAGGTTATCAATTATCCGTACATTTCAATATTATCTCCTAGGGACCGTACTTATTTTTACCGTCCGTATCGACCTAAATGGGGACTTTACTATTTAACAATCAAACGATTGTACATACGTTAAATGTGTAAGGTTTGAACGGTAGTACCAGTAACTCCGTATGCTCCTGTACATCATCTAGAAGCGTCATTAACTAATGGACCTATAGGTATATTTTGGCATTGGAGAATCACACATCTTATAGATGACACATCTCAAATTTCACATAATTTCTTTCAGTTGTTACAACCTTCAGTGGTCTTAATACTACCATAAAAACTACTTTTGCTGCAATGCAGCATCGTGTATTCTTGTGCGCTGGTCTGAAATTTGTGGAGGATGGTACCCTGGGCATGAGTATTCCAGTTTAATTAAAATACATGATCTAACACAGCATTAAGTATACTTCCTTTATTAGGGAAACTTTGACACTATGACATGGTTTCAAAGGTTTAACTTCTGGAATACCGCATGCCAGTTTGCTACTTCTATACCATAAACAT
Source organism: Spathilepia clonius (assembly GCA_018250295.1). Lineage (NCBI taxonomy): Eukaryota > Metazoa > Arthropoda > Insecta > Lepidoptera > Hesperiidae > Spathilepia > Spathilepia clonius. The sequence goes on from DWRA01002224.1 coordinate 7,866, forward strand.
AATGACTAGCTACACTAAAAGCTTTGGCCTGTGTTAGAATTTATGCTCTCCTTCCGCCTTTTTCTCAGATTGCTTCTTTTCTTCTGGTTTGACTCCATCTTCTGCAAAATTAATTATTGAAGTGTAGGCGTTAGATAAATGTAACTTGTCTTGCTATTCTTTTTTCTTGGTTATTAAAGATCTTATATTATAACAATTTTTGGATACTTTAATTTTAGCGAAAATATGAAAATAGTCAATCGTTTTAAGGCATTTGGATACGTACCTAGAGAATTTTTGACTTGAGGCTCATTCCAGGGCTGGATGTTGCCAGACATGAACAGGATGAAGAATAAGTTGCTGAGGAAGTAGAACGCGATCGAGATGAAGAACACCTTTCTCCATTCAGATGCACTAGTCTGTGGATAATTAAAACTTTAGTATGTATTATTATTATATAGTATATAGTTTGTAGTATTATTATTGACTATACATATAATATATTGAAGTTTTCTAAGACACCTAATGATACTTAGTTGTTGCTAATAATAAGATCATGTTTGAAAGAGTGAATTATAAAGTCTACAAAATATTTGGTTTTATGTAGTAGCTACATCTAGCATATTGTTACAATCAGAAATTAAATGATGTATAAGTCCAACAACTCCAGGACAAGTGATGCCTCTTAAAAGAAATAATAAAACCAATACTATGAACTTATTCGCTCAGGGAAACAAAAATATACCTCATCTTTAACAACAATTGAGACGCTGAGAGGCGCCATGATAGAGAATATGTTTCCACAGCCATTGGTGATACCCATTAAAGTACTAGCAAAGTTTGGTGACAGGTCGATATGGGAAATCTGGAAACAAAAAATATTTGGTAATTATATTCTCCTACGATTTTAAGGTCACATTTCATGTATACTCAGTATATAACATGCATGTATTGCGTATATTTTTTGTCGATTCTCTTCAGTAGGAATAAAAAAATATTACTGTATTTATTTCCAACGATAATAATATGGGTATTTCAAAGAAACAAAAGTACAACAATTTTAAGTATGAATAAAGTATTCAATTTTGGTAATATAAATTTCGAAATATATTACAACATCTACATACACAAAATTTTGTCAAGCCAAATTAAATACTCAAATGTATATCTTTTTATCAGGCATTGGTTCTTCCCCGCAGTCAAGGAAATCCCGAAACATTCCTTAAACGCTTTCGGGTACAAACTGTTTAACTGCCTGATTTTCCTTATTATTACGTTATTCGGGTTATTCATTTTCTTAACTATGAATAACATAACATAATCCGTCACTATAAAAAAAAATCTTACCAGGAAACCGACGTAGTGAGCTCCATTTAGGCCAACTGTGATGGTCAATATCACAACGGCCATTGTTAAATGACCCGCTGGAAGATAAGACAACGCCAGCAGGGCACCTGCAGGGCCCCAAAAAGCTGGAGACGACAAATAAAAAAGTAGTTAATCTAATGTACAAAATGTAATGAGTGTATAAAGCGTCTTTTAAGAGTCAATATTCAGTTAATAGCATAAGGCTGATATTGAGTACTTATTGTAGCCTTTTAATATCTGCCATAAAATTCACATAGAAGAGAAGTCTTGTCTACACGCTACTGTCTGAATACCAGGGCACGAGTCCATTTTCGGATTAAAGGGCGTTAAAAACATAGTCCACCCCGATGGCCAAGAGCGGATTCCTAGACTTCACATTGGTGTCACTTTTTTTTTTTAAAGAATTTTTTGGTGGGTAGGTTTCTTCAAGGCGTTTTCCTTGACTGTTATAGGAAGTGATAATTAATTTCTAATACGTTTATAACTTTCAAGAATTTGAAGTTTGACCCACAATTTGTACCTCAGACCTCCCGATTGAGAGGTTGTGTTTCAACTACTATCATTGCTTCAACTACAATGTAATTACATGCTTTGCTAACCTTGTGAACTAAGTAGAAACACCAAGTATGTCGTATCCCTAAGAACCGAACCAGTAGCGCCAAACTGTTGTTATCGTGTAGTAATAAGTACCTATGATGTCTCTATACAACCTCCGTGAACTTATGCAAAATCGGCCTTCTTCACATGGAAAACTTGAAGAAAGACAATGTAAAAACTATAGACATGTATTTTAAGAAGAAACATAACTGTACTCACCGATGGTGTTGAAAAGCTTTCGAACTGTGAGCAGGGAGAGAATATTCCTGTTAACGAGGAGGTCAGCTGTCCAGCTGAATATGAAACTCAAGATGTACATAGCGACGTAAGGAAGAGCAGATAAGAGCCCATTCTGTAAGCAAACATAAAATATAAAGGTACTTATAACATACATACATTTCTTTAGTCTAGTTAGAGCAACTCAGACCGGTCATATGCCAGTTGTGTCCACAGGATGTTCGTTATTTCGTAATTTAATGTATATAATTGATCGTAAATAATAATTTAATTGTATGAAATAATTGAAATATTTGTTATTCCCACTACAAAAAAAAAAACATTTGCGGTCACCCATCCAACTTCTGACTACGCCTAACGTTACTTAATTTTGTAGATCGATTGGGACTTATACAAATTTGGAGGTCTATGTAATCTCCACAAACTCTTTTTTTATTATGTAATACTTACGTTTTTAATATTAACTCCGAGGACTTTGTTCATGTATGACGGGATCTCAGTAAGAAGGGTCCAGAAACCTAAGCTCTGACCGCAATGTGCCAGTATAATGGCCCAGAAGGGAAGAGAGGTCCAAATAGCCTTCCACGGTGTCGGCATTTTCTGGAAGAAAATTCAGCTATTCAAGTAGTTCCGACATCCCTTATTTTCATTGTATGTCAGTTTACTCTGAACAACCAACATAACCTCCAAGGTTCCATCCAATCTCCTGCATTTTAAAAGTAGCCGGAGTCAAATAAATTAAAGTGTGGAAATATGATACTACTATTTATTCTAAGTTTTTAAAATAATAATGTATTGTATTAAATTTAACTGAAAATTAATCAGTTAAATATCCCAATGATAGTGGTAAAAATAACGTCTTGGGAATGTCCGGTAAAACAAAACCTGATACCTTTTGCTCCGTAATATCTAGCGATCCAGCATTCATCTCAATATATTTTCTCTCTTCCTTCGATATCCACCTGCTAGCTCCAGGGGTAGATGAACCGAAGATGATCCACAGAACTGCCCAGCCTAAGCAAGTAATACCCGCCACGTAGTAGACGGAAGGCCAACCCCAGGGACCAGCCGATAGAACACCAGCCATCATCATCTCGATAATTGTTCCTAACTGCGCACCTACAAAAAAATTGCTCGTTACCGTGACTTACCCAGTGGTTTGGTTTTTATTAATGATACAATCATTCTAGAACTTGATTACTGACGATTACACATACATTTGCTACTTTTCGCTCTGAATGGTGTGGATATTAACACATACATACAAAATACTACAAGATAATAATATGAAAAAGAGGTAACTTAAATATATGATAGATTTCAAGTGTTATATGATTGTTGCACAGCTATTTATAGTTCTTACCCGCATAAACGAATGTTCCCATTCGACTCCTCTCAGAAGCCGGAGACCACTGTCCTAGCAGTCCATGAAGACTGGGATATAGTAAACCCTGAGCCAGGCCCATGACGATACGACATCCACAAACAGCTACCCAGTCTCCCTGACGGAAATAAAGTAAAATGTATACAAAACATCAAAATTTTCAGTTTGTGTTAAATATCATCTCAATTTATGAAATAATTTATCTATTGTATTGCAATAATATAACTGGTGGTATTGAGAAATAAACAATCATATATGAATGGAAACTATGTCTATCGAATTTTTTTTAGAAATAGATAATAATATTGATATCAGTAAAGCTTGCACAGTCAATAGCGGTGACCACGACAAATCTCACTTTTTGCAGGATATAGGACTTAAATCTACCTACCTAAGTGAACTTCGGAAAATTAATAAACTGTAATATATAAGTACCAAAACAACGTAAGGAAAAATACATAAATCGCTTTTAGGTTTAATTTTGATACGCACATACCACATAATATCCCAAAGGAGACAAGTCTTAACAAACTAAGAACTTTCACGAAATTCAACTACATCTTTCAATTCTCGTGCATTCCCACGGCGCTCAACAATGTTTTATTAATAATTTGATTGATCGTGTCGTAATGGAAGTTATCATTTTGATTGGATATTTAAAGCAACAAAATATTATATTTTTGTAGCCCATCTATGATAATTGCTTCTTTTTTGCAAAATCTACTTTATACTCATGAATCCCTGCTAATTTTGAAAATCAGTTCGCGAGAGTGCATGCGGATAGAGACGCGGAAAGACGTCGATAATAAACGAAGATTATTATATTATCGAGAGTCAAGATTTTCCAGATCACGTAGGAAGGATGAAAAAGTGGAATCACTGGAAGAATTTAGACAAGGGTTGTATTTATCAAACGGAGCCAGTCTTTGCCGGAATTACTTTACTAAATTGGCCAATTCATCTTGATCGCTCTCAAGTCAAGAACGTTTTTATTTACCCTTTTTCTTACACTGTCTGTCCTTTAGAGAAATGTTTCTTTAAACATGAATTGCATGATTTTTAGGAAAACGTCAGTAAGATATACATTTTCTAGAGTTTTCTGTTAATATTTTTTATAATAATCAGAAGTGTGAATGTGACAACTTGAAGTACTTTAAATTCGATTCTTATTATTTCACTTTGCCATGGCAAATGTAATATGAATAAAAATAAGTATACGGAAATTAAAGTGAATAAGACACACAAAATTTCTTTATTGTTTGGATGCCACGGAAAAAATTGTCCAGAACGAAACAAAAATAGGAATTTATCATTTAAACGTCATCATAGAAAGGATTTTGCTTAACAGACTAGACAGCTAAACATTAAAATATCGATTTTACTAGTATTATAAATTATATTTACCATATCAGCAGCAAGAGGAACGAATAAGTTGACGACGCCAGTGATAAACATCGAGACGAAGATGAGCAACTTTCCGCCGAACCTGCCGGCGAGCATGCCCGCAGGGATCTGAAGCACGATGTAGCCCCAGAAGAATGAGGAGAGTAGCGTGTCTTGTATCTTGCGGTCCCATTCGAATACCTAGATCAAGTAGATTATTTACAATTTAATAATTTTAAACTAATAAGTTAAAGTTATAAACTTAGTAAGCATTACGGTTTGTTGTTTTTTATATCAGCTGTTCTAGGCTTGTAATAAAGAATAAATACACATGTACACGTACACATTCCTGTTATGCCACCTAACTTAAATTTAGGTATTTTATTCCATATTACGTAATTTAACGTAATATGGGATTTTTAGTGTATTGTTATTTAACAAAATATTTTAGAAGATTTTATCCACATGACAAAAATAATAATTATATCTACATCTACTATGTAAAAATAATGATTATATATACTGAAATCACACATTGTCTTGTATTTTATCAAACAAGTGTTATATGGAAATGTCGGATTAGGAAAATATCTACAGCTTTAAGTCTTTGAAGTGTGTTGAGTGGGTTTGTGACATTTATCCTCGGGGAAGATCTGAAAGGGAAACATTTTCGGGTATGTTACACCTCTTTACGCGTGATATTTGTATTGTATAATATTGTTTCCTTTTACTTTTATAAACACATAAAATTTATTCCGGTATTATTTATTTCCATATATTAAAAACAAAACATTTTTTTTTGAAACCGTAAATACAAATTGATAATATAATATATTGCTAATATGCTATGACATTCCGTCTAAATGCACGTGTCCCGACAGGTTCCGGAAAAGTGGTCCCGATCAATTTACCATGCCGAGAGATTCAATCTTTAGTTAAGTCGATATTATAACAACGATGATATTATTAGTGCTATATATCTAACACATAAACTCATCGTATAATGCAAGTATGTTTAGGTTAAGCAGAATTAACTGGTGTTTATTTACTACATAATACTCGATTCATATTCAAATGTTATATATATCTGGTTTAAAGGGTAAGTATGTAAGTGTTTTAATAATCTTAGGGGAATTAAAGACGTTTATCGCTTTTCGCAATTAGATTGACACACATTTAAAAACATCCTAAATATCTAAAATAGTTTTAGTGTATAATACCTTACAGATTTGAAGCTTTAGTTGTTTTGTTCTCACATAGTTTTCGATTTCTATGGATATGATTAATTTGAAGCTTCCAGTGCTATTACAGCAATTATTGTTTATTTTACAATTAACCAACATTTATCCCTTTCCATTTTAACTCGTCGCAAAGCTTTTCAGTGCACCTGCAGTTTGTCTTTGAGGTTTTTAATTTAAATAATCACAAAGACTCTTATAAAATGATGATTGCGCTCGACCTATTTGCTTCCTCGTGTTTCCGGTTTTGAGTGCCATTGTCATTAGCGGGGTTGCTACTGTCGTGTCGTTTTGCATTTTAGAATAATATGTTTGCTTTTAGCAAATTATGGTTACGTCATACACCAGCATTAACACTTTGTTCGTCTGTTTTGTTTAAGTCAGTAATATTATTTTTATCTGCTAATTACTTAACTATGATATGTATGTGGGGGTGGATTTGTAGATTTCTATTTATAACTAGATGAATATAAATATGGTACTAAAAAAATC
>DWRA01002225.1:0-14542 GCA_018250295.1 Spathilepia clonius
TAACGCGAAATTTGAAATTCGCGTTATAGTGAAACCGCGCAAAACGGGGTCGCGTAAAACGGGGTATTACTGTACTGATTACCGAAGACGTAATTAATATAGGGCCCTAGTCCAATGCTGCCAAGTACCCAATATTGCCACTGTTTTTATCGCTTCTCCAATATTTTGATCTGACCAAGACTCGATATGTTTTAGTCTCGATTCATTAATATTATTACGATGTAAATAATTTGTAACACATAAGGGAAAGTTTTGTAAAAACGTGACGTTTGTGCATTTGTTTATTGTTTGTGCGAATATAATTCACATCAAGTGTTATTAAACGATTGTTTTATTTATACTTTATCTATGGTTTCTTTTTAGATTACTTTAATATAAAAAAATGTGAGATGTAGGTGTTAATTTTTAACTCTATTACCACCGTGTCGTTTTTCAGCGCTTTTTCTCCACGAACGAGATAAATAGAATTCTTGATCTAAAATCCGTAGTAGAAACGAATTTAACCGAACAGTTTGTCAGATGAAAAGTACTCTTTTAGGTATTTAATATGCTAATGAAAGTATTGGTGATAAGTTTGGTAAAGAAATATGGTTAAATATGTTTATTTTAAAAAATAATAATAAGTGGTGTTCTTTATGACACCAACTTGCTTGCCAAATACATTTTATAGCAAAATAAACAATTTTGTTACGATTACGAAGATATGAGGTTGCTTATGAAAACCTAGTTAGAAATCTCTGTTACTGGAATTTCAGATGGAAAAATTATAATAATTCTAATGTAACACGTGAATGTTGCTAACAGACTTCTTTATTCGAAAAATAATTATTGACAAATTATGTTTTTTTTGTTTACACAAGATTTTATTGTACCATGAACAAACCACAATATAGTATATACTTCAAAAGTACAAACTTCTTACTATTTTGATACACCATTATAACAATAATTATTGTACTTGCATCTAAATAAATGACGCATCATAGTTACTTTACTACAAAAATATGAATAAAAACTGTGACGATACCTCAATACGTTGATCAAACAACCTCTTTTATTCCTGACAGCCATTTATATTTGAAATGCGTAAGTGTCACGCGTGGTCATAGTAACCAAATATTGTTTTTTACTTTTGTTAAATCGATTTCTTGACTCTGAAATGATCGCGTTATTATGTTACTTTTAATTATTTCGAAAATAATAAGGTCGTAAAGTAGTAGTAGCAATAACATGGAGGAAAGTGAGTTGAGGAAGTTGCTGCAGACGAAAAATGGGTGCCGCATACCGAAGATGCGACCCATACCAGACGTACACATGATGGATAAGTTGCCCTTCACACCACTCCCACCGTACAACCGGATAAAGGTACGTGTATTTAATGCAATTAGTGACGTGCGTGTAAGTCACTCAGTTCCGCTCAAGAATACTTAACACCAAATTTAGTCTGAACTTTATGTCAGAAGCGTTGCTCTTAAAGGAGTATGTAGAGAACTGAAGGACTCTCAGTCTTGTACCTCTTTTTTATATGATGGAGTAGCAAACGAGCATGCGGTCCACCTGATGGTAAGTGGCAACTGCCGCCCATGCATATTTGTGATAAGACCAGAATCCCATCTGAAGTCGACCACAGATGCGTTGCTACCTCTGAAGACTAAATTAGAATGCTTCGTTAAGTTTATCTCCCTTACCACACCCTACAAACCAGAACACAGCAGCGCTTAACACTGCTGTTATTAGGCAGAAATAAGTCTTATAATATAGTAGAAAGCGCGCTGTTTGAATTCTCTTGTTTGAAGGGTGATTTAAAAGAGACATACATAAGGCATTTTAACTGAGGCTTCAGGAGTAGCAACGCGTTTGTGGCTAACATCAGGTAGATCATACTGTCTAGGGTTAATTGCGTATACTTTCCTGTTACTACTACATTATAAAATAGCTTCGTGTTCACGCAGGATTGTTATACTGTTACCGTAAGTCTGGAATTACCAAGACAATAACAAATATTTTTGCAAATCCTTGGCTTGTTAACTGTATTTTGTAATTAATATACAGACCAATTTTATTTGTATACAGTAATATATTTTTTCTTTGTTTACAGGATAAGCAGGCTAAGTTTCGAAAAATACTCGAAGAAAAAGCCACCAGCACAAAAGTTAAGATCGCTAGACCGCCCATTGAGCGTAGAGAGAGAGACCGACTGGAGATATCACAGGACAGACATATCGCTGTCCTCAGGCAATGTGCAGAACAAATTCAACCGCCACCGATGTTAAAATCTTGGGAAAAGAAAATAATGAACTTAATCCCTAGTAAACTTCGAAATGCATTCCCTTCTCTTACAGAAGAATTAATTAATGAAAGCAAAGAGGAGTGGAATCGAAATCTTCATGATCTAGCTGTTAAGTTTGTTATTCGCGATGTTCCTGGAGTTTCGCGGCAGAGATATGAAGAACCATATTTCAAATTTATGGGAGTTACGCCAAATTATGACAAGATGCTTAAATTTCGGAAGAAACTTAAAGATGGGTCTCTACTTCTACATCCTTTTATAAGATTAGTGTTAGAATCATCAGAGAAATCTTTTCCACCATTTATAATCAATTTAGCAAAATACAGAGCTAAAGGTCCCATGGATTTAGATGATTTCCAAACTAAAATCTTGGAAGAGATCAAAAGAGCTGATTACCTTGTATCCAGTACTTGGTACTCAATTCTTGTGCACTGGCTGAAGAATCCAAGATGTCTTAGAGGAATGCGACCCAAGAGAATACCAGAATTTGTGAATTGTGCCACAAAAATGATATCAATGCAAATACAAGAATTAATGCGTCGTTCAATAAATGCCTTAATAGAATATCTGGAAGATCCTGAAACTGTACCTATCTTAAATATAGATCTGGATTTTGATGGTGAGTTTATTTACGATCCCTCACTAGAAACAGTGTACGGAGTATATCATAGTATTGCTGATGCGATTTCTCATATCTCCCAAAGATTAATGCCTATAGAACAATATCTTAAAATACCGTACAATTATGATGCTTTACCTGTTCAATATAACGAGTGGTTGCATGAAGATGGTCATAATCGGCTGCAGAAACAGCTCAATATTGTATTTGCTCCTTTAGTGAAATATTTGGAAACGTTACGAAATCGGTACAGCATGTTATATGGCGATACTGCAAAAAGGGCCTTAATGACGTTTATTGAACAATCTACAGAATTCGAGACCTCAAGAGATAAAATAAAATATTTTCAAGGTATCGATTCTGAAATTACTGCCGTTCTAGAAAACGAATATTTCAATTGTGCTGTTGTCTGCCAACTAAGAATGGTTGACGGATTGAAACGGAAAGCCATGGAATTTGTTAACGACATTATTGCTGGAATAGTCAAAGTGCATATGGGCGAAAATGATAGTATTTGCACAGAATTTGAAATAATAGCGGCTAAAGCAATGAAAGAGCCAGAAAATGCAGCGGAATTAGTAGAACAAGGCGTTTATATTTTACATGCCAAAACAGTTTTGGTTGAAGCTCTAAAAGAAAGGATACTGAGGCAAATTAATATAATATCAAATCTTTTAGAAATGACATCGCTTTCTCCAGAGCACGTAGCATCAAATACGAGAACTGTAAATTGGCTTTCGGATATTAAACCAATATTTGAAAAGAATGCCGCTGCTTATGAAACATTCAAAGCAGAAATGGAAGAAAATCTGTTATCAAAAATTGCATTCCTTAATAAAGAGGTTATGGAAATGGTGCCTTATTTGGAACTTTTAGATAATATGGACGACATAAACCACACGCTTGAGTATTTGGAATATCTGAGGAAACTTGTTCACCGCTTAGCCGACTGTGATAAAGTTGTTACATGGATAAATAACGAAGAAGTAACATTCAAATTTCCCGTCACTAGTTATCCCGATCTAGAAGAGTTAAAAGATTATATTATTCCATTCTACAACCTTGTTTATTTGCTCCATACGTGGAGGCGTAGCTATTACACGTGGATGGACGGACCATTCGAATATATGGATCATGAAAAAATTGAACAAGATCACGATTTTTACTATAAAGAGTTTCTAAAACTGTCTAAAGCGTACAGAACTAAAATAAAACAACAAATTGCAGAAGGTGTTGAAAAACGATTTCAGGGACTTGTTGACGATCCTGACATAAATAATTTGCCTGCGCCCATGAAATTATGCGCTCAAGCTGTAGCTGAGATAAAGGAGTGGCGCCCCAATGTTCAAATGGCACATATTATGTGTAACCCTGCTTTAGTCCAAAGGCATTGGGATGAAATGTCAAGTATAGCTGGATTTGATTTAACTCCGACAGCTGGCACTACATTGCGAAAAATTATTAATTTTAACCTCTGGGATGAAATTGATCAATATGATATTATAAGCGTAGCTGCAACGAAGGAATTGGCCTTAATAACGAATTTAAACAAAATGATGGCTGAATGGACTGACATTTGTTTTAAGACAAGCCCTTATAAAGACACTGGAATTTTTATCCTGTCGGGTCTAGACGACATTCAGAGTGTTTTAGATGATCACATAGTTAAAACTGTGGGCATGAGGGGTTCTGCATTTGTGAAACCTTTTGAAGCACAAGTAAGAGCGTGGTATGAAAAAATTATGCGCGTTAATTCCACTATTGACGAATGGGGAAAAGTTCAAAGCCAGTGGCTCTATTTGCTTCCCATATTTTCTTCTAAAGATATTGTTGCTCAGATGCCTGAGGAAGGAGTTATGTTTGTTGAAGTAAATAATATTTATCGCCGTTATATGGGTTCTGTAGATAAGGACCCTCACGTTCTTGAAATTGCTGGTGGTGCTGGAGTATTAGAATCTTTTAAAATCGCATCTGGATTTTTGGAAAAAATTAACGATGGAGTTAATAATTACTTAGAAAAGAAACGATTATATTTCCCAAGATTTTTCTTCCTGTCAAACGATGAGATGTTGGAGATATTGTCAGAAACTAAAAATCCACTTAAAGTTCAACCTCATTTAAAGAAGTGTTTTGAAGGTATAAACAGACTAGTTTTTGACGAAGAATTTAATATATCAGCTATGATATCGATGGAAGGCGAGCAAGTAGAATTTCTCGAAACCATAAGTGTCTCAGCCGCTAGAGGTTCTGTAGAAAAATGGCTAGTTCAAGTAGAAGATCAAATGCTTAAAGCGGTTAAATCAGAAACGGAATTATCTTATTACGACTATCCTAATTTAGGCCGCGTAGAATGGATATTGTCTTGGGAAGGTATGGTAGTGTTAGCTATATCCCAAATATATTGGGCGGTAGATGTTCATGAAAGTTTAAATACTCACAAATTAAGTGAACTACAAGCGTTTCATGTCGGATTAACAAAACAATTGAATGAAACCGTTGCGGTAATCCGACGCACCGACCTGACAAAACTTAGTAGTATTACCGTTAAAGCACTTATTGTTATAGACGTCCATGCGAAAGATGTAATACAGGAACTTTTAGATAAAAATGTCACAGAAGTTACGGATTTTCAATGGCTGGCGCAATTACGTTATTACTGGGAAGAAGAGCGAGTATTTGTAAAAATAATAAATGCTGTAGTAAATTACGCCTATGAATATTTGGGTAATTCAGATCGATTAGTGATTACACCTTTAACTGACCGTTGTTACCGCACTTTAATAGGCGCTTATTATCTTCACCTTAACGGTGCACCCGAAGGTCCCGCAGGTACGGGTAAGACTGAGACCACTAAGGACTTGGCGAAAGCTTTAGCCGTGCAATGTGTAGTTTTTAACTGTTCTGATGGTTTAGATTACAAAGCTATGGGTAAATTCTTTAAAGGCTTAGCTTCTTGTGGAGCTTGGGTATGTTTCGATGAATTTAACAGGATTGAAGTAGAGGTATTGTCAGTTATAGCACAACAAATATTATGCATAGTGCAAGCAGTAAGGCAACATTTAGAAACATTTGACTTTGAAGGTACAATATTAACTCTAAATCCTGCTTGTTATGTGTGTATAACAATGAATCCCGGCTATGCTGGACGTTCAGAATTACCTGATAATCTTAAAGTATTATTTCGCACTGTGGCTATGATGGTTCCAGATTACGCAATGATTGGAGAAATATCGTTATATTCGTTTGGTTTTATAGACGCTAGAAGTTTATCTGTAAAAATTGTGACGACTTATCGCCTTTGCTCTGAACAGTTGTCGTCGCAAAATCATTATGATTACGGAATGAGGGCAGTAAAAACAGTTTTATCAGCAGCCGGAAACTTAAAACGAAGTTTTCCAAATGAAAGTGAAAGCATACTACTTCTTAGGTCAATTACTGACGTAAATTTACCAAAGTTTTTATCCTTCGATGTACCATTGTTCGAAGGTATCATATCTGATTTATTTCCGGGTATCACGTTGCCTAAACCAGATTATGAAAATTTCTTACGAGCATGTCATGATACATGTGAGACAAACAATCTCCAGCCAATGGATTGCTTTATGTTAAAAATTATTCAAACGTATGAAATGATGATTGTTAGACATGGTTTCATGTTAGTAGGTGACCCATTTTCTGCAAAATCTATGACTTTAAAAATACTTTCGGAAGCATTAACACTTATGGATGAACGCCGTCAACCAGGAGGGTGTGAATGTACTTATAAGGTGCTAAATCCTAAGGCTGTTACGATGGGTCAACTATATGGAGCATTCGATCCGATATCGTATGAATGGACCGATGGAATTGTAGCAACCATGTTCAGAGACTTTGCTTCAGAAGATACTCCTGTAAGAAAATGGATTGTATTTGATGGTCCTGTCGACGCTGTATGGATTGAGAATATGAATACGGTTTTAGATGATAATAAAAAGCTCTGCTTAACCTCTGGTGAAGTAATGGCTATGTCAAATGTAATGTCCATGATTTTTGAGGTAATGGATTTATCGCAAGCGTCACCTGCTACGGTGTCTAGATGTGGTATGATATATATGGAATCTGCTTCCTTAGGATCTATGCCATTTTATAAATCATGGTTGAATACCCTTAATCCTATATGGCTGGAAGAAAATGAAGAATATATATTCAATATGTGTGAATGGTTATTAGATCCTTTGATTTATTATGTTAAAAAACATTGCGTTCAACTTGTTACTGCGGGTGATATTAACTTAGTAATAAGCACATTACGTTTGGTTGAAATGCTTATGGATAATGCTATAGAAGGAGAAGAGGACACAAAATATACAAGAACTTGGTTTCTAGCGTCATTTATGACGGCTTTAGTTTGGGGTGTTGGAGGAATATTACATACTGATTCTCGTGAAAAGTACGACGAACTTGTTAAGGGATATTTTCGTGGAGAAGAAGGTATTCCCGCCGCTATAGATAGAATCGATGTATCGATTCCTTCTGAAGGGATGATTATTGACCATTATTACATGTTCAAAGGAAAGGGCTGCTGGAAACCATGGCCGGACGCCGTAAAAGCCGTCCAAGTTAAAGAGCAAATTAATCTTCTGCAAACGGTAATACCCACACTAGAAACTGAAAAGTATATCTATTTATTAAAATTACATACAACATTTTCAAAGCCATTATTATTAATCGGCCCAACGGGTACTGGAAAGAGTTTTTACGTACAAAATTTTCTCATGAATAATATTGATATGGATAAATATACTCCCGGATTTATTACGTTTACAACAACTACGTCCGCAAATCAAACGCAAGATTTAGTTATATCAAAGTTGGTGAAAAGAAGAAAAAATAATTACGGACCTACTAAAGGCAAACAAGCCATAATTTTTATAGATGATATGAATATGCCTGCCAAAGAAGTTTACGGAGCACAACCAGCCATAGAACTGTTAAGATTATATTTCGATCAAAAACACTGGTATGACCTGAAAACAACAGAGAAACTATACATTTATGATACATTTTTCTACGGTGCTATTGGTCCCGTTGGCGGTAGCAGACAACTCATATATCCGAGAATGTTAAGACATTACAATATTTATTCAATCAACGAATTTTCTAAAGAAAGTATGACTAAAATATTTACGTCATTATTGCAATTAGGTTGGCGACGAAATGGTTTTGGGCAAGATACTCAACCAATAATAGTTAACATTATATCTGCTACTATGGATATTTATGACCAAGCTACTGAAGGTCTTAGACCAACACCAGCTAAATCGCATTATATCTTTAACTTAAGGGATTTCTCAAGAGTTATTCAAGGCTGTGCTCTGTTGCGAAAAGAATCAGCTGATAATAAGAAAACGTTTACGAGAGTGTGGGTTCATGAAATTATGAGAGTGTTTTTTGACAGGCTTGTAGATGATTTAGATAGATCATGGTTTTTCGATATCCTAAGAAAATCTACGCGGGATTTCATGAAAGATACTTTCGAGTCAGCTTTAGATACATATCAAAATGAGAAAGGTGATGTAACTCAAGAATCTATAAAAAAAATGATGTTTGGTTGTTATTTGGACACTGACAGTGCTGAAGGTGAAAGAAGGTATGAAGAGATACCTTCAAAAGAAGTGTTTTCAAGCGTTGCAATACAAATGTTAACAGAATATAATTCAATGCATAAAGCAAAGATGACAATTGTTTTATTCGATTATGCTCTAGAGCACTTATCAAGAATATGTCGACTGTTGTCAATGCCATCGGGAAATGCTTTATTAGTCGGTGTTGGTGGATCAGGTCGCCAATCTTTAACTCGTTTAGCTAGCACTATATTAGGACAACAAGTTTTTCAGCCAGAAATTACTAAATCTTATAGCGTCAAAGATTGGCATGATGATTTAAAGTTAGTATTAAGAGAATCTGGGGGATTGAATAAAGATACGACTTTCTTGTTTACTGAGAGTCAAATTAAAGAAGAAGTATTTATACAAAATTTAGACAGTTTATTGAATTCAGGAGAAGTCCCTAATTTGTATGGTTTAGATGAAAAACAAGAAATTCTCGAATTGGTGCGTTTAGCAGCTCAAGGTGGAAATAGAAATCTTGACATAAGTCCCTTACAGATTTTGGCATTTTTCGTCGGTCGTTGTAAAGCAAAATTACACGTTGTGTTATGTTTCAGTCCGATTGGAAGTTCTTTTAGAACAAGATTACGGCTCTATCCATCTCTTGTCAATTGTTGCACAATTGACTGGTACGACAGTTGGCCAGAAGATGCTTTAGAAATGGTTGCACACTTTTATATGGTGAAGGTGAATGTTCCTGATAAAGTTAAATTTTCTGCAGTCATAGCTTGTAAGCAATTTCATGTCGATGCAAGACATGTGTCAGCAGATTTTTTCAACCAATTTGGAAGAAAAACATATATAACATCTGCTTCTTATTTAGATTTAATAAAATCATTCACCACATTAACTAACAGAAAGCAAAGAGAACTGCGAGCCGCAAAGTTGCGATACACAAATGGTTTAGATAAATTAGGTCAAGCAGCTGATGCCGTAGCAATCATGCAACGTGATTTAAATGCTTTAAAACCACAACTGATAGTCATGGCTGCAAAATCTACGAAAATGATGGAAGAAATAGCAGTTGAAACCGCTACTGCAGATAAAGCTGCTGCACAAGTCAGAGAAGATCAAAAAGTAGCAAACGTACAAGCAGCAGCTGCCCAAGAGCTTAAAAAAGATTGTGAAGCTGATTTAGCCCTGGCTTTGCCTATCCTAGAAGATGCAATTGCAGCACTGAACACGCTTAAACCAGCTGATATTACTATTGTGAAATCTATGAAAAATCCTCCTGCAACTGTCAAGTTAGTAATGGCAGCTGTATGTGTGATGAAAGGAATTCCGCCTGATAAGATACCAGATCCTGATAATCCAGGGAAAAAGATATTTGACTATTGGGGACCAAGTAAAAGAATTTTAGGAGATATGGGATTCTTAGATTCACTTAAAAACTTTGATAAAGATAATATATCTGTGGCTACTATGCAAAAAATTAGAAAAGAATATTTGTCCAACAAAGATTTTAAGCCTCATATTATTGCTAAGGCATCTACTGCGGCAGAAGGTCTCTGTAAGTGGATAATTGCAATGGATATGTATGATGCTGTAGCAAAAGTAGTAGCTCCAAAGAAAGCAAAACTGGAAGCTGCAGAGAAAGAATTTGCCGAGACCATGGCAATTTTAGAGGAAAAAAAGGCTACAGTTGCGCGGTTGGAAGCAAAACTTGCAGAATTAAATGAAGCACTGGAAGAAGCTAATATAAAGAAAAAAGCGTTAGAAGACGAAGTTCAATTATGTATTGATAAATTGTATCGAGCTGAAAAACTAATAGGGGGCTTAGGAGGTGAAAAAGTACGGTGGACTGCAGCAGCTGAAAATTTACAGCTGTTATATGACAATCTAGCGGGCGACATTTTAGTTTCCTGTGGTATAATTGCGTATTTAGCACCTTATACTTTACCTGTTAGAACAGAAATTACAGAAAAATGGCGAAACCTGGTAATTAAACTAGACATGCCTCATTCTGAACATTTTCTTTTTAAAGATGTTTTAGGTACTGATATTAAAATTCAAAATTGGTGCATTGCTGGTTTACCCAGAGACTCATTCTCTACTGACAATGCCATAATACAAGATAACTCAATGCGGTGGTCTTTGTTAGTTGATCCACAAGGACAAGCCAATAAATGGATCAAAACTATGGAAAAATCAAATGATCTGCAGGTGATGAAATTTACCGATGGTAATTATATGAAAGTGATAGAAACATGTTTAGAGTACGGTAAACCAGCTCTAATTGATTGTATTTTGGAAGACGTTGAGGCTCCTTTAGACCCGGTATTATTAAAACACACATACACTCAGGGTGGAAAAGAATATATAGCTTTAGGTGATAACGTCATCGAATATCATCCAAATTTCCGATTATATATGACAACAAAATTAAGAAATCCTCATTATTTGCCTGAAGTTTTTAATAAAGTTACATTGATCAATTTTGCGCTTACGAAAGATGGATTAGAAGATCAATTGTTAGGAATAGTCGTAGCTAAAGAAAGGCCAGACTTGCAAGAAAAAAGAGAAAAATTGATTGTGCAAGGAGCAGCGAACCGATCTGCCTTAAAACAAGTAGAAGATGATATATTACGAACTTTACAAGAAACAAAAGGAGATATATTAGAGGATGAAAGTGCTATAGAAGTTTTGGACTCCTCAAAATTACTAGCTATTGATATTATGAAAAAACAAGAAGCCAGTTTAGAGACCGAAATTATAATTGAAAAATTCAGATTGGGATACAGACCAATAGCTTCCCATTCGGCAGTGTTGTATTACTGTGTAACTGAGTTACCAAACGTAGACCCCATGTATCAATATTCTCTAACTTGGTTTATAAATCTCTATATAATATCCATTGAAAATGCCAATAAGTCTAAAGATTTAGAAAAAAGGCTTAAGTTTCTAAGAGACACTTTTACTTACAATTTATACAGTAATGTTTGCAGATCTCTGTTTGACAAAGACAAGTTAATGTTTTCTTTTATAATGTGCTCTAAAATGATGTTATCAACTGGTGAAATGTCTCACGACGAATATATTTTTCTCATTACTGGTGGCATTGCTGTTGAGAACCCTTTGAAGAAACCGTATGATTGGTTACCCGATAAAGGCTGGGATGAAATTTGCAGAATTAGTGATTTACCAGCCTATAATGGATTTAAAAATAGTTTTACGACTAACATAAATAAGTGGAAAGAAGTTTATGATGATATGGATCCTCACAAAAAAGTTTTACCAGACGGTTGGGAAGAAAAGCTATCACAGTTTCAAAAGTTGCTAGTGATAAGAGTTTTAAGACCTGATAAATTGACAATAGCAATTTCAGATTTCGTTGATAAACAAATGGGACAGAAATACATCACACCGCCTCCTTTTGATATAGGAAAGTCTTTTGGTGATTCTAATTGCCTGGCGCCCCTTATATTTATATTATCCCCTGGGTCTGATCCCATGGGTGCGCTGATTAAATATTGTGAAAGAATGGGATATTCACATAGATTCAACTCTATATCTTTAGGTCAAGGGCAAGGACCTATTGCTAGAGCAATGATAGAACGAGCTCAGTTAGAAGGTGGTTGGGTATGTTTACAAAATTGTCACTTAGCCGTTTCTTGGCTTCCTGTACTTGAAAAAATTGTAGAAGGTTTTGATTTAACAAACACAGATCTTAGTTTTCGGCTGTGGTTAACAAGTTATCCATCTGATAAATTTCCACAATCTGTATTGCAAGTTAGTGTTAAAATGACTAACGAACCACCGACTGGGCTACAGCATAACCTTAATAGATCTTACATATCTGAACCTGTCAAGGAACCGGAATTTTTTGAGGGTTGCCCAGGCAAAGATAAGCCTTTTAGCAAATTGTTGTATGGAATAAGTTTCTTTCATGCAGTTGTGCAAGAAAGAAAAAAGTTTGGGCCATTAGGATGGAATATCCAATATGGTTTCAATGACTCGGACTTTCAGATATCTGTAATGCAACTCCAAATGTTCCTAAATCAGTATGAAGAAATCCAATACGTTGCTATTAAGTACTTAACTGGAGAATGTAACTATGGCGGTCGAGTTACAGACGATTGGGACCGTAGACTTATCGTCACTATTCTAGACAACTATGTAAACGCTGACGCTGTTAATGATCCAAATTATCTATTTTGTGACTTGGGGCCTCAATATGGTTTGCCGCGTCGCTGTGAATATCAAGATTATCTAAAACATATTGAATCTGTGCCAGTAAATCCACCTCCTGAAGTGTTTGGATTGCATATGAATGCAGGAATAACTCGAGATTATTCAATATCAATGGAACTTACCGCGTCCTTAGTTCTCGTAGAAGGGGCTGGTAGTGGCGGGGAAGGTGGAAATACTGAAGTTATACTTGTTCAGATGGCTGCAGAAATATTATCAAAATTGCCAAAAGCATTCGATGTCGAACAGTCACAGAAAAAGTATCCAGTGGATTACAACGAATCAATGAACACTGTACTAATTCAGGAAATGGAACGTTTTAATAAGCTTCTTAATGAAATTAGACATTCATTGATGGATTTGCAAAAGGCCGTAAAAGGTCTTATTGTCATGTCTCCTGCATTAGATATGCAATCGAATGCCATGTTATTGGGAAAGATACCTGATAATTGGCGCAAAGTATCATATCCTAGTCTGAAACCTTTGCCAAGTTACGTTACAGATTTTGTCGAACGTTTGGATATGTTACAAGATTGGTATGAAAATGGGAAGCCTTCTACATTTTGGCTCTCTGGGTTCTTTTTCACGCAAGCTTTTCTTACTGGTTCTGTTCAGAATTATGCAAGAGCTAAGAAAATACCTATAGATTTATTAATTTTTGACTTCGAAGTGCGTAAAGTAGATTATGAAGATACTCCGCCTGAATGGGGTGTTTACGTCCATGGCCTTTTTATGGACGGTGGTCGCTGGGATCGAGGATCTTATGCAATTGGGGAACAGTATCCAAAAATATTAAACGACAATATGCCTGCCGTTTGGTTGTATCCGAAGCTAAAGAATCAATTTAAGGAAGGTGCTCGGTACAGATGCCCACTTTACAAAACTTTGGAAAGAAAAGGTGTACTAGCAACGACGGGACATTCGTCGAATTTTGTTTTAGCCTTTTATTTGCCATCTGACAAACCTTCTGCACATTGGATTAAAAGAAGTGTTGCCTTGCTTCTGCAACTAGACAATTAATTTTGCCGTATTTCGTAATATGAAATTAGGGTATGTACTTCTTTATGGGGTATTATATTAAATACATTTATACTCTTACATTTAGTACATGTACTGTCACCGTAACTATTTCGTTTCGTAATAATTATGATATTTACAGCTCGTGAATGTGTGTAGCAATTGCAGAGATGGTTTGTATGATCTCATTTATATTAACTTTAATATTGTTTTATTTTATAATTAAGTCTGTTTCGCTTATTTATGAATCATTCCTCGTGTGAAGACTGTTGAATCAGGTTGATTTATTAAATTAAACTATATTTCGCACATATTAGGATGTTTTAATTATCAGTTACTAAGCATTTAATACATTCTAAGAAGAGATACAATTTAGTCCTTCGATGCAGAAAAATCGTTATTTTTCAAGAGGTTTCTTCTTAAGTCTTCAGATTCTATCAATTGGCGTCGCAGTTTTAACATTATGGCTTTGTTTCTTTTCTGTCATAAGCAGTAAGAATGTATACATTAAAGAAATAATAATTACCAAAATGATTTACGGTTAATCTACTATTCTTTTTTTATGTGATAGAGTAGCAAACCATCATGCAGTCCATCTAATGGTAAGTGGTAACTGCCACCCATGGACATTTGTAATCCACCCCAGATAAGACTAGACTCCTACCGGAGGTCGACCACAGACGCCTTGCTACCCCTGAGGACAAAGTTGGAATGCCTCGTTAAGTTTATCTCCCTTACCACACCCTCCAAACCAGAACACAGCAGCGCTTAACACTGCTG
>DWRA01002226.1:0-14542 GCA_018250295.1 Spathilepia clonius
TGGTGGATCGTAGTTTGTTTTGATGCGTAATAAAAGTTGTTATAAATATAATGTTACAATAATGTTTTTTTAAGACAGTCAGTAATTCTATTAATTATTGTTGGATAATATTATAAATTTTACTAAGTTATATTAGGTTTTAGGTAAGTTATATATTACTATGTTATAAATTTTACTAAGTTTTTTGTCATAAGTATCGTGCGTTCTTTGACATGCATTTTATTAAAAAGCAGTTGCGTGCACATTACATACAGATTACAATTTTATTTATTTATATAAATTTGTAGTACAACCAATCAGCAAATGTATTGCTATATTACTATTTTTAATTGAAGTTAAAGTAATATACAGTATGCCTTTATAAGTGGACCATGAAGACAACTACACATAGTAAGTAACTAAACTACTAGGCGTAGAAAATTGCATTAGTATACGCAAAAAATGTTCGACCGTGCAATGCATTAAACAAAAACTTGTTATTGGTCACGCCAAATTAGAGATAAGATGCGTAGTTGGCGTCTCAAATGAAAAATATAACAATATTTGTTCAGTACAAAGATCGGTGCCTTGTATCTATCAAATAATAGCAACAATTATTTATTATTGACACGATATTATTAATGTCCTCGATAATGGAATACAATAATTATATACGTACTTAGTACGTTTCTAAAGGAGATTTAGTCGTACAAAATAACAAATTTGTGATCTAGAGGCGTCCCAAAAATATACTTTGTTTAGGTACGACAAGTATCCATGGGTATCCTGTTTTTTTTTTCAATTAATTATGTATTTTTTTCAATCCTTCTTCTTTAGTCTAATCCTATAATTTAGTCTAAGCTATCTCGCCCAATATTTTTCTGCGAATTCGGTCATACATACCCATCCGCCACAGGGGTGACAGAGGGTTATACGGTACCGGACCGCTACAACTAAAATCTCATAGTGATTATTCTTTTCTATGCCAAGTGACGAGCCCACTTCGACCCAACTTTAATAGCCCCACCTATTCAATGGGATGGAGCTGGAGTACCTCCATCCTATTTTCCCTGCAAAGGCGCACGGGAATACGCGCGCGCTTTCTCAATTCCTAACGCGCCGGCGAACGAAGCTAATCCGCCCTTACAGAATACAAAATTATGCAAGAACCTCAGTTAGCTCCGATAAAGCCTGTTCTTATCTACATAAAATTTCACACATAGAACACAATAATTACTTATGATATGAGGGCAATGTGGAGCGCTTGCAAAGTAAACATGTCGAGTGGTTGGGTCACAATCTGTATCAATATCAATGCGCCGGAATGGAAGCAAGTGGTCAATAAGTCGTTTTAATTATTAGGCGCGCTGCAAGCGAGGTCGCCTTGTGCGCCAACTGGTTTATCAGTCGCCGCGGCGCAAGTGTCGAAAGATTCCATTCTCTCATGTTGTTCTTATAGAAATTCGTAAACCAAAACAAATTTTATGTCGCCACTGGTCAAAATAAAAAAAAACAAAACGACATTGAAATGTCACAGTAACATGAAAACAACGTAGGCTGCATTCATCCTGGATTATTTATTAGTGTAAGGTTGTATACAGATATGTTTGTAAAGCTTCCTCGGTGATAACATCACTTTGTCTATTATGACTGTTGTCTTAAGCGCGTGGTGCCCGCTTCTACACATAACTTGAGCCACAGCCAAGCACATAACGCGTACATGATCGATCTATAATACAATCTTTGTGCTATGATAATAACTTGAATAGTAATCCCAATGAATATCATTTGCAAAACAAATCAAAATTATTGACGCAGTCATACACATGATATGTTATTATATTCTTTGAATTAATTCAAAACATTTAGTTTCAACGCATAAACTCCGATTGG
Source organism: Spathilepia clonius (assembly GCA_018250295.1). Lineage (NCBI taxonomy): Eukaryota > Metazoa > Arthropoda > Insecta > Lepidoptera > Hesperiidae > Spathilepia > Spathilepia clonius. The sequence continues at coordinate 1,873 of DWRA01002226.1, forward strand.
ATAAATCCATAAATAGCATAAAGCAAACATGTTCTATTGCGTAATAAAGGGCCTTTCGATATCCAGTTTCAGAATAAACCTAAGGATTGAGAAACACGAGTATACAAGATAAAGTCAAAGTATATCAAGACAATAAACATCAAACGTCGAACTTGTAACAAACAAAAACAGGAATTAGAGCATGGAGACCTTGATTACGCCTTTCTACAAACAAAACTTCATATCGAACCAAACAAGAGTCAATGTCATAACAGAGTTAACTGTAGAAACAATGCTCACAGGTACGTACCGGCATACAGATCTGCGAGAGCCATCATGAAGTTCTTAACTCTTACAATATTGGTCCTCTAGGTGCTTATCTCTACAGTAGAGTCCTAATGATATATTTAATATACGATTATATGGGCAGTGGTAGTGGGTAAACTGTGATCCTCGTGGTGCGAGCTATAGTCGTCGGGAAAAGTCCAGATGCAGTCACAGCACCCTAACGTCTCTTGACAAGTTTTTGTGAATTGAACACTATCTCCTTATTCCAGATGCAGCGATAGTGGTACTTCATTCTAACGGCGTCCAGGCGGCGCATCGGCGGTGGCAGACATAGGTTGCGAGCCGAGCGCGAACGCCCGTAGGATACTTCTCGAAACGAATTTATTGTCACGGTCGAGCGCGAGCGAACACCTGCAAACGCGACGCGGCGTGCGCTACAACTGAGTGCGCGCGCGCGCATGCAACGTCGCCGCTGGACCTCCGCGCCTTTCCCCTCCATGCCTCGCCCTCAGCATACATAATGAGACGTAAACCATAGGATACCACAACATTTCAATTTCGTATCGTGTTCACTGCACATGTTAACAAGTTAAGGGCCAATAACACAGCAATGTACCACTTGGGTAATATTCGTCAAAGATGCCAACTATATTTTCTTCTGCCATTAATTTTGACTACTTCAAAAATTTACTCACTTTAATTTATTTACAAATCAAAGTGAAATATTATATATTACTTACTAAGTGAAATATTATATAAAAATATTGAAACAATAAAAATGTTACAGTTTAGTTTATCTGTAAATATGGTATAAAATATTACCAATAATGAATGATACAATAAAATATTACAAAACGAAATATTACTTAAACTTAGTATGTTTCGTAAAACTGACCCATGTTCAGTCTCATATTTACGTAATAGGCAAAAGAATTCCACTAAACTTATTATGAATTCCACATAAGCCGTGGTCATTGACATTTACTAAATATTTAGAGCTAACCACTATCAGTTATATTTGTGCGTATATTTCTTAACACATCAATATGATTTTTTATGCATTTAAATATTTTTTAATAGTTTTATTTATGAATGAGAAGTTGCAAACTAGTTTGGAGGCTATCTAATGATGGTCACTGCTGCCCATGGCGCCTCGGACATTCCAAATAACGTAGAAATTATAAACCGGAAACCGATAGATTACACGTGCGTTGCTACCTTGAGTATATACTAAATATCCTTCAAATTTACACAGCGAAATCCGTTACATGTAGTAGAAATAGGAACGACTGTGATGTCACAGGAGGACCAGTCACGGGTATATGTAATACATGCGGAATAGAATATCGTTGTTTAAGTTGTAAAAATTAAAAAAAAAACGAGATTTTATCAGGTACTATACTTTAAAAAATGTATATTTTCGGGAGACTAATTTGGAACTCGAACTCTTTTCTGGAATACAATATGGTATTTATCACAGGTTGATATATCTACGGGGTCTGCATCAAAATTAAGGTCAGATATTGTCATTGTTCATAAGAAGGGCGGATTAGAATGTCGCAATATATATATAGGGTTAGTTGAGGTAACATGCGGCGCTGGGATAAAAACTGTATGAAGAAAATAGCAGACTAATTTCATCATCTTTTTAAAGGTAATCGATGTTCACACACTTACATACATTGATATCATGGCGGGGTAACAATTTTTTAAAACCTTTACCCGAGATCGAGTCGACCTTAAAGGCGCAGTTACCCCAGAGGACTAAGGAACGCGTTAAATAAGTATGTCTCCCTTACCACACCCTTTTAACCAGCATATAGCGCTTAACACTCCTCTTAGCCTTGCTAATACATCCAGCACCCTATGAACTTTAATGCCTGCACATGTTGTTACCATTTCATAAATGTTTCATAAAATTTCATTGGATTTATTTAATTACGATAACTGAATTTTAGCTGATGCAATGATAATGAATTTTACGTCACAAATTCTTTGTAAACACATTTCGAAATATGAAAGTTGACTATGAATATCATTACATGCCCATAACACTAATTAATAAATATTATAACGCTTAATAATATAAATTTGTCTAAATATTATATACAAAAGGTTAATATTAGCAGTGTTCTTGAAAACCTTATTAAAATTACAAAACTAAGAGTTTTATCGCTGTATAAACTTCACGCAATAGTACCGTCATTTGAATAAGGATCGAGAGTGCGCAAACGTTTGCTACACACTGTTTCACAATGATCGGTACTATCCACTAGCACGCTTCCCCATTAGACACGGTGCACCATATTTATTATGATGTGTTACTGTAAGTATATTCTAGTAGCTAATATTAGTATTTACAGTAAGTTTTCGCATGCGAATCCGCCCGCTTAGTCTTTTTATTGTCACGCGGGTGTGGACGTTCACAGTGTCTCAAACGCATTTTTGAATTAATCCAATGCAGTTTCTTCGCCACATACATGAAAGAGGCACGCATGACAGGAAAGTACGAAAAGGAAAAATATGAAATAATAGATGTAATGATGGATACAAGTAATACGCAATCGCCCGCGAGTACAAACCCGAGTGATATGAAAAAGACACTTATTTCTCCTGGGAAATTTCATTTTTAAAAGTAGGCCTTGCAAAGTCTCGTCAAAATCTCGTAATAATAATAATTTGAGTTAAAGTATGTTAAATTTTGATACAGTTAATAATCTACTATGGTATACGAGGTATATGGAGTACTATCTATAGCAGCCTAATATTTTTTTCTCATACGGAAATAAACAGTATTATAGCTCAGTCGCAAAATATATTTTCTTCCTATGACGCATACTGAAACCCTCGCTGCGATCAAAATTATACTTTACAATTTCTTACAGTCTAGCAACCGTGTACGCCTTAGATTAGACGATTACAATACGTTTTTTTTTCCAACTACCTGGATTCCACAGTTCAAAAATTGTAACATGATATACATTTTATAAATTAACCGATTTTAACAAAATGGGGTGGTGCGTGCGGTAAATTTTAAGTTTAAATTTTTTCGCGCAAAAACGTGACTATCAAAAATAAGTAAATTTACTCCTGAAAATATTACCTAAATGCCGGTAAAAATCTCTGCAAAATCGGTCCAGCAGTTTTTAAGATTAGCAAAAACAAACAGACAGAGTGTTTTTGTTATAAGTATAACGCCATATACTTTTCAAATGGATACAGTAAAAATAATATTAATGACAGTACAAACAGACACTTCAGTTTTATTTAATTATATAGATTTATTATAATAATATCGTAGGAATTTCGTCGACCCATTCTGGAGGCGGGTATGACAAATATGATATACATGAGCATTTTAGAATGTTCACAGTGTGGGAGAACATCGGCACGGATTTTTTTTTAATATATCGAATTAGCAAAGGTGCTTTGCAGTCGACCTGAAAGTAAATGGACAATGCCGTCCATAGATATCTGTAATCAACCCCACACAAGATCCTACATGAGGTCGGTTACAGATGAATTGCTGCACCTTAGTTGTAACGCCTCGGATAAATATGTCTCTGATATCACACCCTTCAAACCAGAATACAGTCGATCGTTAGAAATGGATGTAGCGGTTTTGCCGCTGGAGTCGGACCACATAAGTTCCATCACCTGTATTTTTTTCCAATGTGAAGTTTAACAACACAGCACTTGACTAGCAACTATGGATTAAGAAGTCCAAAATGCCCGTCAGGTTACAATACGAGTAGTATCCAAACCATTCTACATATTAGGTTGAAATAGTTTTGGTTCGACTCGGGAAGCACCACCGCCACGCCTATTTCAGCCTTATAACAACTGTGTTAAGCATTGCTGTGTTCCTTTTAGCAGGATGTGGTAAAAGACTCATCCGACCTTCTAACTTAGTGACCGACCTCAAGCAGGACTCGCAACCATATCGAGGGTTGACTACAGATGACCATGGGCGGTAGTAGCCATTTACCATCACGTGGACTGCAAACTTATTGCTTCCTCTATAGTCTATACTATAAAAAAGTTATTGTGACAAAAACTCCTGCTGAGAATTGAATAGCAGTAATTTAAAAATCACCTATAAAACACTTAGTGTATATAAATTTCCAGTAATTTGATAACGATAAAATAAAGCAATGCACGCTTAGCCCCCGCACTTAAATATCTTTCATCAGATCTACAAAATTAAGCATCGTCGGGCGTGACCGAAAGTTGGATGGGTCACCATTATGGCCAAATTTAACGGACATCCAGTCCATACTTTAGAGGGCACGTCAAGGCGTTGGCTGGCCCCGGCTGTAATTTTAGGACAGCAGTCGTTAAAGCTCGGGAGGCGTTCGGAGGAACTATAAACATCCGACGCGGATTGGCCGCCAGTCCAAGCTAGACCACATACACAACATACCACATACAAGTCTCCTGTGAGAAGAGATTAGTGGCAAGCAGTGGGACATAAAAAGGGTTACAACCAAAAATATAGACCATCAATAACGAATTTTTGCTACTATATCATATCACACTAAGTGTACATAGTTCGGCATCTGGTGCCTCTACTATTGAGATAAGATGTTGAAAGTGACTCGTCAATTTTACTTGATGATTCCTCACGTAGATTCGCGAATCATTACGTTTCAGCAAAATAGTGATATTCAATATTCTTAGAGGTGTGTCCAGTGTCACGATTAGATAATTTTTTTTTAGGTATAATCACAGATATAGATATTGAAATATTACCTCAGACGTATAAATATCACAAATCAATCTTATCGATACGAACATGACTAACCCCCTCTAAAGGTTTACAATAAAAAATATTTTAATATGCAAATCATTTAGAGATAACGATAATGATTACATATAAGCTTTGCTCGTTACTTCGCGTGGATTTTGGACGATAACAATGTGTGTTGGTTAGCAAAACATTTTGTCCCTGTACTATCCGGACTAGAATAAAACTACTGGATCTCTTGCATGTCGTAAAAGGCGACTAGAAGAAGGCTTCTGGAGTTGCGGGCGTTAAGAGTGGGAGCTCGAACCACTCAGCCAGCGAACCAGAGGACGCTTACAGTCGTAAACATCGGAAGGTGTGGTAAGAGCGAAAATGTTCACCAGGGCAGAGCCCAACCAGAGCGTCGCGCTCAGAGGACTCCGGTCGTGTTCCTTTGACGATCCCGGAGTACTCCTGGTAGCGCTCATAACAGCCACCGAAGAGGTTTTAGTGGGTAAAAGAAAAACATGTAACCCGTTGTCGCTCCTACAGCACCAGGTACCTTTTGAAAGGTTTCCCTCGACAATAAATAAAACGTCAACGAACCATTTAGAATTATGCCCTTAAGGCGACGACCACATATTTTTAGTATATTGACATATCATCCATTGTCGTTAATTCAAATTTTGAATTAACTACTCTATTTAACATTACAGACACAATATAAGAAAAAATCTTTGTCTTTAAATCGCAATAACTTTTGATAGACTAGGTCAATCCTTTTAATTCAATAGTAGTCTTAATTTGATAAGACTTCAAGCAGACAAACAAAAATTCCAAAAATGTCCGATATTTCTGTTATTACTTAGTCTCAATTATCCAAACTATAGACTCGTAGAACTTTAATTGAAATAAAGCTTACATAAAGAATCTAATTCGATTTAAATATTTCGATTTAGATTTATAAAGTCCAATTTGGGGCACATTGGACGTTGCAATGCAATCCGTTCAGGCACGCAAAGTAATTTTGTTCATTGAACACTATACCCCTCACTTTTACTGACATTTCTTTTTAAATTAAAATTTACAAAAAATAAAAATAAAATAACATAACTTTCTTAAATCACCGGCTCTTGTTCAACATTTTTTGCAAATATTATTAAAACATTCTACGGATCCCAAATCGAATCGTCCCACCGCTGGGTCTCCTCTCGAAGTGAGAGGTTAGGCCATAGTCCACCGCGTAGGTTAAGTGTGATTTGGTAATATTAGTTGAGGGTGGTAGAACTCTTTGTAGTTCAACTCCGGCGGTACCACGGCCAATCTTAATAACAGCAGTGTTATGCGCTCCTGTCTTCTGGTTTGATTGATATATATCTGAGATAAACTTAGCGAGGCATTCCAACTTAATCCTCAGGAGTAGCAACGCATCTGTGGTCGACTTCAGTTGGGATTCTAGTCTTATCTGGGGTGGATCACAAATACCCATGGGCGGCAGTTGCCACTTACCATCAGGTGGACTGCATGCTCATTTGCTACTCGATTATGTAAAAAAAAAATACTTCGCACACCTTTCGAGAACTTTTTTTAAGAACTCTCAGTAGTATCGGTTTCCTCGCGATATTTTCTTTCACCGTTATAAAAAGTGATAACTTATTTCTAATACGCACATTTTTAAATGGAAAAACCAGAAGTGTGAAAATCGGGCCATCCGATTGAGTGGCCAAGTTTCAACCACGAGACTATCGCTGCTATGAAAACGGTGAAGGAGCTAACTTGTGACAAATGAAATACAAATTATTACCTGTCGTATAAGTCCTGGTTCGCGACATACGTGTCAACGTGGTACGAAGTAGAATAAAATCTACCGTGATTTACGAATTGAACAAACAATTTCATGTGTAAAACTTTTAGACAAAGTTATTTCAGAAGCCAAATACGATCAGTATCAATTTAACTTGTAATTTTATTTCTTGCTTGTGATGATCAGTATGCAAAATTTTCACGAAAGTTCCATACTTCCGGCAAGCGAGTTAAGTTTTTGCCAATTGCTATAAGTAACGCACGTATTGAGTTCCTACAATACTCTTTAAATCAAATGTAATCCACATGATATAGAAAACATGTGCTGAACACAAAATTAACACGCACTTTATGGTCATGAAAATATCGATATGGCCTATGCGCGATTTAGTCTTGTCGCTATCAATAAATAATAATGTGAATAATTGACCATTAGTAGTACTATCATACCAAATGTTGTAATTATGATGCAATAATCTATTTACCTTGTTTGCATTGATTGTCTAGCTGCTGCAGCAAATCGCTGGCGAGTTCTGCGCGGCTGGGCTTGGTCTCCGGCGGAGATGGCGGGTAAAAGCCGATGTCGTCCTGCAGTTGGAACGTGGTCGATTCGATCTTCGGGGCGGTGGTTGGGAATGTTTTGAGTAAATCTGTGAACAAGTTTAATGCGAATTATAATTTATGATCGTTTTCAAATCAAACAAGTTAAGTTACATTTTTGAAAAATTTAACTCATGGCTGAATTTACACATCGCGTAAAATTGCGATAAATTAAAAAAATAATAATAATAATCCTTACGTTGAAAAAGGCTCAACTGAAAGTCTCTACACGAGTCACACATTCCGTTATTTTTATAACAACACATATTTCACGTTAAACGAATAACCTATATCTGTGATGAACAGTAATAAACTAGAGCGATTATTAATTAAAATTAATACTGTACAATTTGCTCGAATATAACCAAGAAACTTCAAGGTAAGGAGCTTAGATAAGTAATGGACAAAATACAGCGGGGGCAGCCAAGTCGTCAATATATATATGAACGATATCTGTCACACGATATTACGTCAAAGTAACGCCCAGATGCCGTGATGCTTTAAATCTCTCGCGATAGTGTCAAAACAATTACTTGTATTGTAAAAACAATCTCATTTATCATTACAATGCCGCCATTTGCGTCGGCCTATTTCTGATATTATTCGGACCCAATGAACATTATCCGCTCTGAATTGGAGCAACGTGTTTTTTCCCGCTGTGGCGCGCAAGTTTAGGACGTACACAATGCCAGTAGCCAAGCTTAACGAAACGATTAATAGTCTCAAATATTCCGTCAAAATGTAAAACATTTAATTTTTTTTCATCCGAATTTCCGTAAGAAAGAAATTATCTAGTCTGCTTGTATATTTTTACTTGAAAGATTTATTACTTTTTAACTGATTAGTACGTGTGCTATTATATTTTTTAATATTTGCACTTGCAAAATATTTTGTGAGAGTGTAATTAGGAATGACTGAGCTCTATTACTTCTCTTTGCTTGACGATGTATTAATAGTAATTGGAAATAGATAAACGTTCCATAGAAATTAGTAGATATCATATATAAAGTTATTTCAAATAGGTACCCTGAATTAATCAGTTTGGACCTTGAAAATAATACAGAATAGGGAAGAAAAAATTTCCCTATTTAATAAGACGTATAATATGATTAATTGCTTTTTCTACGAATCAGCCTTAAAGACCGACTGTTATCATAAAATAAAACATTTTAACTTGGTTGAAGGTCATCAGGCGATTTCACGATAGGCGGGCTGGTCGTTCGTTATACGCCTATTTTTCCCAACCCACAAGCATGTAACGTGATGGCGCCAGCCCCAAATACACGGAGGCGTATACGCATTACCTACCATTGCAATACCTGCTTCGATGCATATAGGACGCGTCTATGATACTTCAAAGCAGGTATGAGTAACTGTTTCAAATTACGGGCTAAAAATTAAATCTTGTAAAAGGTTCGCACGGTGCAAAATTCAACCCTTGCCACGGTCGCCCCGGACTTTAGCTACTACGATGTATGTGCCCTTTTAGTAGTAGAATATTCATAAGACTGCCGTAACCATCTGATATGGTGAAAATTGTATCTGATTGACAACTTTGAGGCTGGGCGCTGCATATCTTTATCACAATAACAAGTTAATAGGAAATGTTTCTTAAGGGCTGCGAACAGTATAGTCTTAGCCTATAAAAATATTCAGAGGTCTGACAGTGGTTTAATAATAATTACATATTTCCTTTGCTCACATACGTACTAACTAAAATACAATCTCCTTTTTAAAATTTTCTGGCTATTCATCCCAGCAAATTTTACAAACGCTTAAATGGAATATGACGTACGAGAAATATTTTTAATTATTACCTAATTAGGGTATTTTTTCCAATACTCTACTTCTTTTATAAATTAAAACTGTCTTCAAAACTTAAAGAAAATTATTTTGTCTTCGTTTTTACAAATTGTGCTGTTGAAGATAATGAAACCGAGGATCAAACCATGGCGAACCCATGCTATGAAGATTCTAATAGTCACTTATCTGTAGATAAATAATTGAAATCTAAAGCCATCTTACGTCAGAGGTCTATTTTTAAATTGAAATTGGCACCCTCTTTAAACAATTCCATGGTAACCTTTATATTTGTCACGATCTTTGCTCAAGACAAACAACACTACGTTGCAGAGATATATTTTCATTGGAAACAAGATAAGAAATGGAAAATAGTGAGCTTCGTGATACATATTCGAAAACATGATCTGGTGTCGTCCAAGTAAAAACAAATATGTTTTTGAGCACATGACGTCTTTGGTATAAATATAATCTATGCATCCCGACCAATCACGGGCCGGTCTGCTCACAATCAAGACACACCCACGCCCGACTCGACTTAGCAACCAATAAGCAGTTATCTATATGAATAATAAATTTATAAAAAAATCGAATATGGAACTTGCATTTAATTAAATAACTGTTAAGCACTGCTGTTTTCTAGTTTGACAGATGTGGTACGGGTACTTATCTGAAGCATCATATTTATTCCTCATAGGTACCAAGGCATCTGTGGTTGACCTCAGTTATGACTCTAATCTTATCTGGGGTCGATTACAGATGTCCATGGGTGGCAGTTGCCACTTACAATCAGGTACACTACATGCTCGGCTGCCTTTCTTTACTTCCATCATACAACAACTTTTGTCAGAGTATGTGCACATGGAAAATACTTTTGCCGTTGTACTGAACGTATACAAAAATGAACTTGATTTTGGCTTGAAATGCCTTGATTTTTTCTGAATCCGTATCCGATTAATATACATACAATTATTAAAACTTCGATAATCTGTTGCATTAACATCCCAATAAGTGTGCTAAAAACGCTCCTTATTATTTTACTCTAATCCCAAAACTTTACTGTTCAAAATTACGTAGGTACCACCGTCACCGTTTCTTTTTGTTGTGCGCTTTAAAAAAATATTATGTTCTATCTTGTACCTCTCTTGTCCTTGCATGGAAAAATGTTATATAGGAAATTTATATATCGCTTCTTTGCTTCAATAACGTGATATATTAAAAAACACAATTATACAGCATAGCATTTTTTTAATGTCAAAAATTTTACTTCATTGTGTACCTTATGATTTGAGATAGCTAAGGTATTAAAGTTTGTACGTAATCGACAATAAAGGTAAAAAAAAATACACAATTAAGTAAAATATATTTTTTTAATCTAAAAAATGCTCTACTGTAAAATTGTGTTTTTTAAGATAACACGTTATTGAAGCAAAGAAGCGATATACGTATCTTTAACCAGCGACTCACCCTCCGCGGGACTCGTTTACGGTACAAAGTACCTATCCTATGTGTTAATCTAAATCATAAACTATATGTGTACCAAATTTCATCCAAATTCAATCGGCAACTTTTGCGCAAAAGAGTAACAAATATCCATCCGTTGTAATAAACTTTCGCATGAATAATACTATAGAATCGAATAAAATATAATTGAAATAATGATAGAATGCAATTAAAGCAAATGCACGTAAAGCAATGAATGCAAGTAAAGTCAAAAACCAGTGAAAAAATGTTTTTATTTTTTATTTAGAATTTGACATCCTAATATTTATTTAAATGATGCAAGTAAAGTCGCTAGCAACAGCTTAATATAAAATGGTTAAAAATAAGATAACATTATCATGTTTTTGCGATTATGTTCTGTATACTTTTATTAATTAGCCTAGGGATATATTATAACGATTACGTCAAAATTATTTACCGTCAAGTATTATAATGCACTGAGACTATATCTATACTTTCAACTGATCTAGATCAGTACTCAATTCGTAGTCTTACTAGTTTTTTGTAATAAATTACAATCTAACAAATTAAACTTTAAGGGATTGGAGTATACTACAGCCTTAAGTATAAGCCTATAAGTTAGCAAATGTGTTTCTGAGAACCTCTCAGAACTAAATGGGAACGACTCACAGAATAGTATTTACTAGGATGAGTTTTGCTTGCACTATCCAATTATGGATAATTTGCTTTTATAGGTAGCAAACGAGCGTACAGTCCACCTGACAGTAAGTGGTTACTATCGCCCGTGGACATCTGTAAACGCAAAATTCGGATATACCTGCTCCAGTTTTGAACGATGAAGCAGAAGAACACAAGCCTGTATGACACCACATAAGAAAACCAGAGTAGTTAGTGAGAACGGCTCGGATGAACACATCACCCTTCCCTTAACCTTATCTTAACTTAACCTTCAAACCAAAACGAAACAGCGTTTAGCATTATTATGTAAATAGGAGTGACGGTGGTGCCTCCGGAGTTAAATACTAAAAGATGGAAAATGAAAGGAAGAAATACATTTTCAACTTCCGCCGTGACCATGATCCATGCAACGGGGTCGAAATATCGGCAACTAAGAAATCAAAATTTCCTATCGTGAGTAGCCGTTACATAACAAAATGTATCAATTCCGCGATAATATTAGCATAAAATCATATAAAGGAAGAAATAGGTGTATCGGTGGTGCCGCCGGAATATAATCACGAGTTCCACAACCTTCAAACGAAACCGAACGAAAACTGAAGTACACTAAAAGTTATCACGAAAAAATTTACTTATAGCTCCACATTTATTATAGAAATGCTTTTAGATCTCATGTAAATAAAGAAACATAGAATATGTGTAATAACTATTTTTGGTTGATAAAAAGATTCCATAATGACTATGCAAGAGTGCAAATTACGCACAGATAAAGTAATAGATATGAGTAATGCGAAATTGCTTCTAACAAACATAAAGTTGTTTTTGATAAATTTATAAAAAATCATAAGCCAATCTCGTTCATAAGTTAATTATAAATTAATTATAATATTAATGTGGATTTTAATATTAATAACCTGTAACGGAACGTCAATATCTTAAAAATAGTTGTGGCGGTTTTTTAGAAAAGAATCCTGTGCACTCTAGAGGTGTGCTTGCGAGTTTTGTAAAATAAACTTCGGAATAAATTATAAGTCCATTCTACATTAACGCAAAATTAGATAAATTACTTTCCTACAGTTCGCTACAAGGGTAGATATGGTTTTTTTCATATAATGGAGTAGCAAAAGAGCATGCAGTCCACCTAACGGTAAGTGGCAACTGCCGCCCATGGACATTTATGATCCACCCTAGATAAGACTAGAATCCCAACTGAAGTCGACAACAGATGCGTTGCTACCCCTGAGGACTAAATTGAAATGCCTCGTTCAGTTTATCTCCCTTACCACACCCTTCAAACCAGAAGACAGCAGCGCTTAACACTGCTGTTATTAG
>DWRA01002227.1:0-14537 GCA_018250295.1 Spathilepia clonius
GGTGGATCACAAATGTCCATGGGCGGCAGTTGCCACTTACCATCAGGTGGACTGCATGCTCGTTTGCTACTCCATAAAAAAAAATAAAAAAATCTGATCTGAATAGTATGGCAAAATGATTCGAGTTTCTTATTTTAGTTTTCAGAGGTAGTTCAAGCATAGGAAGATGATGGAACCGTAGACAACATTATCTCTGCTATTGGTGCTATGGGTGCTACTGGACAGTGCCATTGGTAGCATCTTGTGCATCTGTTCAAAACGTAACATCAAAACAACTCTTCAATCAACAGCAATATTTTTAAAGATTTATCAGCTTTGCGTCATTGTATTAGGGTTCATTTACATGTACAGACAGCGCGTGTCAGACGCGTAAAGTGGCAGACAAAATAATATTCTCCTACACAATGAGTAATTTTAACATATGTATAAACAACATTAAGATTTGCAGAAATGGGTCTTGTCGGTATAGAATTATTGACTTTGTCTGTAACGGCCCGTGTCTGGCACGTTCAATGTCTGTACACATAGATTAACCTTAAAATGTATTATTGCATCGCAGTTTCAAATATTATAGTCTAAACCTATACATATGTTAGATACACTTAACGAGACATTCCAACTTAGTTCTCAGGGGTGCAACGCATCTGTGGTCGACTTCGGTAGGGATTCTGGTCTTATCTGAGGTGTATCACAAATGTCCATGGGCGGCAGTTGCCACTTACCATCAGGTGGGCTGCATACTCGTTTGCTACTCCATCATATAAAAAGAAGATGCTTTTAGGATCTTTGATTGTGTGCCCCATACAAAAATATAATAATGGCTCAGATTAAAGAGTGTTCACGATTTCACATAATAGACGGTGCTACTTAAGAGCATATCTGCTATTATAAGGAACAAATAGAAGAGGCGGTATTGCCTATAAGACCACGAACGGTTGTCTCAAGAGATGGATAGACATGGCTTATCGGCACATGCAAATTTCTCGGATGTTATCCTATATTCAGTTTCCAGACCCACATTGAAAGAGGCGGTAGTCTTATTCTAGGCACTACAGCCCACGACTGAAATATTATCAAGAAACCTTGCAAGACATAAAACATAAGAGTACACTTTCGAATGCAAATAAATCGTGATTAAAAACCATTTAAAACTTGACAATCCGATACAAACGAATTCATTCGATGACCCAAATCATCTTTTCAATGATACTTCAGATTTGCAGGCTATGAATTTTGTATGATTTCATACAATATTCATGTTTTTCAGTCGACCTCGGCCTTTGCTTGTTAATAAATCATGGATTAACAATGACTCCTTTCCGTTTATAAAATAGGCCCCTGTTTCTTTTTGCTCTGAATAAAACACAATTCATTTCGATGGATACCTAATAACAATTAAAATGTACAATTTGTAAAAGACAAAGCCTCTTAATTTATTAAAATTAGTGAAGTATCCCTGACGCTTAAGAAATCTGAAAAAAGAAAAAATATATTGGTATGTTTTTTTTAATTTTCATGAGTTGAGATGATCAAAAATATAAAAGCAATTCTTAATTATTTATAAATGTTAATTTTCGAAACGTAACGATAAGATAAAAGATGGAAGTATCTGTAAGTAAGTTTATCGTATTCAATATTCTTCATATTGTTTATTTATACAATTTAAAGTCTTGATAAGCTCCATCAATCACAATATCATTTATCACTGATTCTAAATATAGTTTGATTATATTGAAATCGTGATATACATCTTGAACCTTAACTAGAATTAATTTGTTTTTATTATAGTATACCAATAAACCTGACATTGTCAAACTATATCACCCTTTTCTACCCTCTCGAGTATTTACATAACAAAAGGGTATTGGCATATAATGTAATAAAGTTAGTTTTATGTCTCTCTCCATTGTATGAAGAGGTGGTCCTATATTTTGTGATACGCATAATAGAATTGATGATAGGGTGGAAGTAAGCCCAAATATTATTAGTCTGGGAAAATTGAGTGTATCAGAATATTGCTTCATTCTTACTAATTTAGTGTTGTTTCTCACATACAGATATGCAGCTATTTTTTGAATTGATAAGAGTGGCAAAGTTTTCTTAGAAGGATGCCTTTTAAGAAAACTTAACCCTGGTGATATCGTCTAAACGAACGTTCTGTTATTCTGAATACAAAAAGTTATATAACGTATCTTTATACGTAGCAGTTAACCAGTATATATTATTTAGCCTGGTATAATATGGTCATTGCCGCTCACAACCAAGTCCAACATGACTGCCCAACACATTCCTTTGGACTGTGTGGTGGTATCTCTACAGTAGAATCATGAAAAATTCTATTAACATCTATTCGATGATATACAAATAGGCATCACTATAACATTTGCTATCACATAAGATAATTTCATAATCAAGAGCTGACTAGAGGAACTCGCAAAGTTAAACTATGTGTGGTAATACATTTAAAATCCAAGTTTATATTTCAATATAATCGAACTCGCACTGCATGATATCATTAACATGATGTGTAATGACTTCAACGAACTGTTACAATAATTATAATTACGTCATATGAGACACACGTACGATCCAATTTAACAGCTAGTAAATGTTAAAGGGAAAGAAATATTATTAAAAGCAAATAAAAATAAATAATTTAAATTAAGCTTGATAGTTCAGGATAATTTCATTGAAATTCGAAACGAAATTTGAAATTATTGTCAACACAACTATTATCCAAAATGTTTGGCATCGTGGATTTTTTCAACGTTGGAATCTTACATCGTAGGAATCCACTGCGTTCAACGTAACAAACAAACAAATCTTGACGTAGTGAAAATTTGTATTGCAAGTTTCGTTATTTTTTTCTAAAATCCGAACTTTAAAACCCACACTCGTTTACAATATATGTATTTACAATAACATTATTTTTATTATTCATTCGAAAGAAATTTTGATTGAAATTTCATCACGTACCTGAATATCGATTTATTATTCCGATAATTTACCATAATAATATAATTAAAAAATCTTCACTTATTATCAATCAAATCATTTCCATAAAACACTTAGATCATAGAATTATTTTACATTCTTTTTATCTGTCTGTAACCGACTACACTCGGTCTCATATTATTAATTTTGCGCCGAGAATTGATACAGAACCGCTTTGGGACAGTAAATGCATTAGTTGCTATTAGTAGCAGCACTGATCGGAATTAATGGAGAAATTCATTATCGTAAACAGGCATATCTGCAATGCGTTTGATCAAAATTTACGCAGAAAATTTATTGGATTACGTTCATGCAACCTAGTATATGCCTTTTAAATATTTACGATGTGATCCCTGAATATTTTGGAATAAATGTAGTTTATATTCCTTGCTATAAAGTCCTCTGATATGGACAAATAAGTTGAGGCCAATATTAACATCCGATTTTTATGTCCTGATATTTCGGAAACACACATTCATTTTCTTCATTTTTTTAAATTTTTCGCCAAGAGTCCTCAATAAAAGACGTTGAACAAAAATCTGGCAACAGAAAAAGAGCAAGAAATTCAAAGTTTTCCTCGTTGACATAATTGTCCATTCTCAGGTTGATGGCAATAAATCTATTACACATCTTCCCGCGTCAGTCATTGTCACTAAAGCTTTTGACATGTTACGGTGTACGCATCGCTGAAGATTGTTAAGGCGAAGATGTTAAAAGGTCACTTTCAGCAATTTAAATTAGTAAATTAAAATTACTGAAGATCAACTTGAAATCCAGGTCTGATTTTTTTCTGTTACATATCTATAATGTTTTTGTAAGCCTTTAAACGTTACCAAAGTTTTTTAAAATGCGTTTGGTGTCAAATTGGTGACGTCATCGTTAACGTTTTTATTTTTATTTATATTTTATTTTCCTAGTATATTTTATATGACGAACTATCGTATGTACAATTCGTACGTAAATGTGCGTATTTGAAATTAATTAATTATCACTTGCTGTAACGGTGAAGGAAAACGTAGCGAGGAAACATACTAAACCTGACTATGAAAAAAAAAAGTTTTTAAAGATGTGTGAAGTCTGCTAATTCGCAGGTCGTCAGGGCGGTATGCTATGACCCAAGCATTCTCACTCTGAAAGGTAACCCGAATCCAGCAGTAGAACAGTAATGGTTTGATGGCAAAGCGGTCAACGATCTTATTTTATACCATTGGTTTATAACTACGCTAAAATATAAAATTAGGGGTTAAATACTAATTTTATGAAAGGTAATAATTACGTAATTAAATACAAAACATCCGCCATAACATTTCTAACATTCTAATCAATTCGTATTCCTAGTTACAAAATTCGGACGCGACAGAAAAACAGCAACAACAAGCGAGTTTTTCCTTATTGAATCAATTGTCCATTCTCGGGCCGACGACAAACAACCAATTTGGCGGCCTCTCGCGTGTCCGATTGTCAACGAACATCGGACGTGTGGGGCGTACGAATGCCGTTGGATTCTTGACGCTGTGACGTAATACATAGAAGAAAAACATATTATAAATATAAGGAAAAACTTGTCTATAAAGAAGGCAAGCACGTAAGGATTTTCCATATCTAGTCGATTCTAATCTAAATATAAAAAAAAACACTTTAAACTTATTTATGTCTTAAAATAGTAATATAGCGCTCTTGTGGTTGGTTTTAAAGGATTAGGATTATAAAGGCATCTAGGTATAGCCCACAGTAACAACCAACTTCAGATATTTCATTCCTATTTGCAGTCGAACACACAAGCCTATCTATGAAGTGACAACAGGAGGCCACTTCAATATCATAAAAAACAAACCTCTCTTATATGTGGCAAGCAATTTCTAGTACGTTTATAATTCCAAATGTCTACCTACCTATCTCGTGTGGGTTATCAAAGGCTTTGCAGGATCTCCGTAACAGTGTTTCAGATAATTCGAAGTGTGCGTGAATATAATCAACGTTCACTAACGACTTGTAGATAGAATGTCGGAGACAGCAACTCGTACCTGTCTCAGATAAACTTGCTTATAACGTCGTTTGGAGAAATATTAACGTTTATCACAATGATTTAGTAATACGTGTAAGCTGTACTAACTTAATAGTAATTGGGTGACCAGTGGATTTTGAATTTTTTACTTGTAATGGAAGATGTGACAGGGAACATAGGCGTGGATTCTGTCACTCAAAAACGAAATGATATCCGTTCAGTATATTAATTGATTGATAAAAAATGTTTAGCGACTGTTTTATATTTTTGAAAAATCCGAATGAAACGTTTTATTCTGACGAGGAAACGAACGAGAAACTTAACAATTTTGATCACAACAATAACGACTGTTTAGATGTTAATAACAGCTGGAAACACAGTAACAGCCATTATATTCCACGGGCTCCCTCAAGCCCAAATTACTAAGCGCAGATATTAATGGAGGTTGACAAAAAGAGAAAATTACTTACATAAGCGGAAATTGTTCATTTCACGGGACACGTGTCGTTTGTGTAACGTGTAACCATATGTGTCACTTGTTTGCAAATTTTTAACGATGGCGTGGGAGTTGGTTTTATCTCTGTTTAATTAGTGAGATGAATCGTTGTTAGGAAATGTATTTTGTAAATTTATTGGTGCGAATTGTTAGGAAATGTAATTAAACCGCCTCTTTGAATAAAGTCAATCGGTCAGATATTTAAACAAAAATTAGATTCCGTTCTGGGTCTGGATGTTTCTGTATGCGTCTTTGTGTGTGTCCATGGCTCACACGACACAGGGAATCGTAGTGTGGGGCCGTGAGTGTCGAAAGCGTCTTTAAATAAAACCGTCTTCAATGTCACTCAAAAGCAAAATATAATTTAAAGAAATGTTTGTTAAGTACTTACTTAGTTTTAAAGTCGGCGCTGAACTTATATTTCGCTCGATGTAAACCATACCCAATTTGAATTATACCGCGTACGCTCAATTTTTTAAGCGACTTCCTTCTTTTAAGGAAAGAGGTTATCTATTCGTCGCGTATATTTTTGTTAAAACTCTCGATGTCCATGGGTGGCAGTGGCCACCTAATATCAGGTGGACTAAATGCTCGTATGCTATGTGCATCAAATAAAAAAAAACTAAAGAACAAATAGTATTGTTCCATTCGAAGATATTTCTCAATGTACCCAATAAAGCCAGACCCGACCTTGCCATTAATGATCGATAGATCCCTGGGGAACAGTAATGGGAGATTTAACCTCATTAGGCTCCAACCAGCTCGTTTATCTGCACGATCAAAAATTATGTTAATGAGATTTCGTAAATCAATTTGGCTATGGAAATATTTGCGATTTAAATTTGTTAGCGTTGTTTAGGGGATTTTATTTATTAGACATTATAAGTCCACTGTTAGACCTAAGGATTATCAGTATTTTAATATTTGTAATAACAGCAGATAACAAATTTACACGGCGATGCTGTTTTCCATTTCTTAATTAAATCTGTTAGAGATATAGAATGGTGTTATTCAAGGCCACGTCATATTTAACTAAGATGTATACTCCGCAGCAATATCGCAGCACTTTAATGTATACTTTACATAAACCAGCAGTAAAACGCTACAATGAAAATCGTCA
Source organism: Spathilepia clonius (assembly GCA_018250295.1). Classification (NCBI taxonomy): domain Eukaryota; kingdom Metazoa; phylum Arthropoda; class Insecta; order Lepidoptera; family Hesperiidae; genus Spathilepia; species Spathilepia clonius. The sequence goes on from DWRA01002227.1 coordinate 6,616, forward strand.
AAGACGTTTACAGAACTTCGTCTTAAAAGCTTGATGGAAACACATGGCCCTATTACCTATCTGAGTACCCTATAAAGCTATAAATTTAATTGGCTTCTAACAGTACCGTAATGATCGATAAAAGATGAGAAACAAGAAAATTCAATGGAAATAATAAAACATAATGAACCCATTTTTTATATTGACACTATGCAATTGCTGTTGATTTAAACATCTCTTGCATTTTAGATAACTCCAAAGGTTATTGTGTTTTTTTTTTATTTTTCTAAAGTTTTGTAACGCAAAAAGTAATGGGAATACTTTGTTCGTTTTTAAAGTGAATTGGTCTTAAGTCAGATTGTTATCCTATTTAATGTACTGCCTTTGGCTGTACATATTATACTAAGATTGAAACAATAAAAAGAAGATAAGTACGGCGTACGAATGTCCACGGGTGGCAGTTGCCACTTACTTTCAGGTGGACTGCATGCTTGTTTGCTACTTCCATCGTATATATAAAAATGTTATACGATGAGTCATAAAAATGTGTACTGTGTTTTAATGTGTCTAACATTTGTTATATTGGCATCTATAATTATATTCCTCCATGAATTCCATATCAATAAGTCAGTTCCGAAACCAACAGTTTACGCAATTCATCAAATCGTCCAACATTTAGATATTCCGCCCACAAACTTATTTATGAAAATGTATGCAGACGTAATGGGCTGCGGTTGCTATTGAACACTAATCATTAGCTCGATACATCTATAATGAATATCTGTGTAATGAGAATTTCATTTCACAGCGGAATTATTTGTGCGTTACTTCATTTCTAAACATTGGTTTAGGTAGCCATTTTCTGTAAATTATAATTATTTGCAGACGTCCATTACATTAGTTCAAAGGTGTTTGAACCATTTGTGGTCGCTGTGTATAGGCTTGAAAGGTGTGATAAGAGGGATATTAATATCGGAGGCATTCCAACTTAGTCCTGAGAGGTGGCAACTGTGACCGATCTCAGGTAGGACTTTACTATATAGAATATGTTGTCGATTACAGATGTCTATGGGTGGTAGTGGCCAATTACCATTAGGTGGACTACATGCTCGTTTGCTACTTATGTATTATACATATCTATAATACACGAAATAGAGATTCTGTGGTTCAACTGTAAAGCCACCATCATTACAGGTTTATGGTATCGCAACAATGTAGCACTGCTGTATTCTAGTCTGAAGGTCGTAGTAAGTAAATTTAAGCACATTAACCGTTTTATCAAAGTCTATATAAGGATGACGATGTATGCCGATTATTATGCAAGAGATATACTTGCAAGTGTGCAAGTATAGTAACATAAACTTATTACAGAAAAATAAATATAATGATTAATATGAATATTGTCCTGCTAGAGTGGTTTAGTGTTATGTATGTGATAAGTAATAAGACAAACAAAAAAAGTGAATTCTGTTTGGCCCGGTTTAGTACGTAACATAGATAAAACATTTTCAATAAAAGCCACTTATGTGCATGATAATTACATATTATATTAATGAGTATAAAATAACCATAGCAGCAGTTTTTAAACAACTAAAAACCAGACAACAGCGGCAAATTAAACCACAATTAGGTTAATACACTAAGCTAAAAAGTTAACGGTTTAACGAGTGGAGTTCCGAACGCTACTATCCATAAACCGCAAGGTGTTTAAAAATAAACGAAACTAAAGATTGCTTTAAGTTGCCGCCTGGTACATGAGATCAACTTGAAACTGCTGTTTGAATCTACTGCAGAAAGTGTAGGTTTGAGACAGTTACAGAAAAAAAACATATAGGTTGATGATAACGCTGTACATAATGGAACGTAATAAGAGATGCACATTATGGCATGTCCGTACCCCAGTGTGTTTCATTCTCCGTCATATGAAGTAAAAAGTAAGTATTTGTGAGTGTACATTACTGCACATTAACCTGTTTGGGTTTCAAATCCGAGCCTATTAAGGGTCCCATTTTATATAAATGACGCTTTATTAAAAATGTATATAAACATAAAAAGTAAACAAGTAAGCATACCTAAAAAAATCACTTTAAATGCTAATTAAGTACTTAAAAAGCTACTGAAAATACTTTTTTGAAATAAAAAAAGTAATATACTTCTATAAAGTAACTTATAAATGTGAGTCTTGTACACAAAGTCAAACGAGATAATAAACAGAGATATAAAACTCATCAAAGTAATTAGACTCCGTGCTACAGCATAAGGCTATTTTATTTCAATTTTATTAAAAAGTTCGCAGTTTCCGTGGTCTTTACTTTATTGTTTGGTACTATGGAAGTCAGGGAGAAACTAACGCAAAAGTATGAACACACAGGGCTAGAGATTCCTTTTATTTTACAAACAAACTTTAGTTTTACGCATCAAACACGCTGTAGTTATACTTACAAGAATCTTAGTAGTTTGTGTAGTACTTAATGCTTTAAAACAAAAGTAAATGTTTAGAGTCCATTTTTTTTAATATGCAACAGTCAATGGTGTTTCGTATTCGTCCGAAATTAAATTTGAAGAAAATATCTTACGAAATAAATGTCATTTTTTTCGAAATATGAGAATTTTACGGTCAAATTACTGAACTTGTTTTATAGTATAAGTCGATCATAATGAGTATACCCGACTAGTGAATGCCTGGATCTTTGGATTTAACATAGACTTAAACTTTTATCGCTATGCAGATTTCGTATGCAGCTTTTCTTTTACTATCAAGGTTGAAATTGATTACAATCGTGTATATTGCACAAATATAAGCAAAATCATTACATTCTAAAGTACTCAGAAAACCACCCAAACACATGGTTTGTAAATATTTTTTATAAAAGAATTCGATGTCACTCAAAAATTGAAAATAATTTCAATCAATGTTGCTTTAGTACTTAGTTCGAAGTCGGCGCTGAACTTAGGACGTAAGACGTGACGAAATCGAGACACAAAAATACCTCTTTAAATAATAGTAACTCCGGCCAAAAATAATAGTAACTCAAGATTTAAAAAAGCCATGTTTTGCTAGTTTTCCACATAAACCGCAGAAAATTATTCGATTTTCCCGAAATGGGACCTCTTCGAGAACTGACCCCATACGATGCTGTTTAAATTATCTTAATCAAATGAGGCATCGTGGACTAATCGGTGAACGCATGAACAAAAAAATACATGTAGCCGAACATATAACCTTCTTTTTGGAGGTCAGTAAAAAATTAACAAGCATACTGCATACTCGTAAATATGCAGTAGGCAATAATAAATGTAACAATCGCTGCCGTCCGTCCATTCCAATCTGTGAATATTCAATATAGGCGAGCGCTCCCGCGGGCTGATGACAGCGCGCGAATAAAGTCATTTCTTACAACTTCTCGCTTCCCTATGACCCAGTTACTGTTACCTATATTTTAGCACCGTATGGCCCAAGTCTAAATAAATTCATTCATAATGTTAGATTTTATTTGCTGCAAAAATTATTAGTTATTTGAGTTTGAGGTCGAATAATTTTGCTCTTCATTTATACATACTATATTTCATTGGTTTTCAAAAATATTTAAGTCTGGTTGTATTTTTTTTATAAATTAATCGTGTGAGCCATACTACTGGTACAACATAATAAAAATGAATCTATGAAAAGTGATAAATGAAGAGCTGAAACAAATGAAAAACAGAAAGATGTGTCTGGGGTCTATGTTTGTAAATAAAGAGACAGAAGAAGTTGATTTCAATATTCATTCAATGGTTTTTGCATCACCTAAATGTAAAAATGAGAAATGTGAAAACATCACAAATCCAAAAATGAGGAAAACAGCTATTCGCTTGTACCTTGTAACAGAGCAAAACACCGTATCCTTAATCGATTGTCGATAGTTATTTTACATAAACGCTTCGTTGGATTATTTTAGTGGGAAAACTTTGTGGAGTAACTTTTGGCTTCAATTCTGCCAGGATGCACTCGGGAGACGAACAGATTAACATTTTCTTGGAACTAAGTAAGTACAATACTATGTTAAGTAGCAGTTTAGAATGCGGTGATCGAAGCTCTGCATATTTAATTTAAACTTTAACTTTGAACTTTTTAAATTAAGAGCTTTTGAATTTAACAAAGGAAAACTCTTTTACTTTAATTTTGCGGTTAATTTATTTTGAACGTTTAAGCTATTTAAGTACCATATTCCTTCTCTCTCTTTCTGTGAGCTTTTACATACTTTAGGATTAAAATCGTCTGGTATATGGACATTTAGCGGGGTGCAGTGTCGGATCACTCATCGTTAAGCAGTAGGTGTGTTAAGGGCGTAAATTATGCAAAGTCCGCTTCTCAATACACAATTTTATTTCCCACACACAAGACACTATTACAATAGAAGGGGAACACAGCGACAGTCACAAGATAGTTCATACACAAAACATACATAAGGTCCAGACGCGACAATGATAGTAAACTATATATTTTAAATAAATTAGCGGTGCGAAAACAATAACATGGCGCGTATAACGTACAGCGGTGTTAGTACCGACCCGTTGTTAATGTAACCGCGGCTCACGCGCAGGCGGCCGATCGGAAGGGATCGGCCGCGGTCGGTGTCGCTCGGCCACACCGTCCGCGATTGCATGACTATATATACGACAATCTGTTTGTCCAACTTTTACGTACAAAATATTTTTTAATTTAATTTTAACTTTTTTTTACAATTTACTTTTTTTCTTTTAATTTTTATCTTTTAACAAAATTAATAAATTTTTATTATAACTTTTAAGTAGGACCGCTACAGACATACATATTGTTCATTATTATATTAAATATATATTATGAAAACTAAACTGTAAATTTAATTGCATAGAGATTTGGATAATTTAGATGATACGTATAAAGATAGTCTAAGGTCAGTAGCCATGTTTTTGGATTTCGTATTTGTATCTTACTTGTGTGCTCTCTCATAAATAATTTTGTAAGGTCGCAGCTCACCCTCCACAAGGCCGAAGATTCGAAGGGCCTACCGGTCGAAGTCAGCTTTACGTAATTTCGCTGCGTCCTTAACACCGCCCGAAGCCAACTACTTTAGCTGCAAAAAGTTTCTAAGAATAAAGGAGAAGGGATTTTAAAAATATATACATGTAGTATGTCATGGAAACAGACATCGGAATACAACAGTATGTACATAAAGTAAAACACAATTTTAAAATATTTTATTTTATTCATAGGTTTGAGATAATTTTGAAAACATCTAATTGCATTTCTACTCGTATCTATACATATCTTATGTTTCAGAAAGGTTTCGGGGCAAAACAAAATAATATATAATACATGTATGAACAATGTTTATAAATGAATTTATATCATCCGTAACGCGTGCAGACACTGTCCGTGCCTGTAAAAATATAATGTATAGAAAAATGTGATTACGCCTATCTGTGGATAAGATTATACATTTAAATTTACGTAACCTTAATGGCATTTTTGAACAAAAAGTATTTAGGGATCTTTCGTAACATTGCTAAAACCAAAAGTACTTAGTAAAGTATTTCTTGAAATATATATTTTAAGAGTTTTAATGGAATCAGCGAATCGAAGCAAAGGTTACTTGGTGTTAAGTGGTCACTATAAGTACCACGAAGCGGACTGCGTAGTCATTTTCTACTTGAGTATTTTTTAAAAATTTGCTTCATTGATTTCATGTAAAAACGATAACAAAGTTCGAAGATCGTTATAAATATGGGTAAACGTTGTTAAACATATGTAGTACTTTAATAAGCTCCGCGTCTCCAGAACCATGTAATTCCCGTATTAACTGAAGTAAGGTAAAATAGGCATGTTAACCTCATTGCTCTTACCGAATATCGCCTCTAAAAGCTAAGCAAGTTCAAGCGAAACAATTTAGCAATATGGATAGCAGTTAGCAAGGCAGTAAAGCAGATATTTCCGTGGCACTTACATAAACTAGCCTAATTGGAACCTTCGAGTAATCTTGATACGATAAGATTAATATGAAATCGAATATGTGAGGATGAACTTGAGATCGCTCGAGACGGCTTGGGACCAAGATGGGGTGAGATGAAGATGATTTTGCATGCGTATGTTATGTTAACGCGGTCCTTAAGCTTTTGAGTGGGTTGTTACACTAATTGGACAGAAAAAGTGCGCGTGTGCGTAAGTACACGCATTAGAAATACTTATTTAGTGTAATTGAAAATATAGCTGATATTGCAACTAACACTTTTTAGGGTTCCATAGCCAAATGGAAAAAATAGGAATCCTTATAGATTCGTCCGTCCGTAGCTCACAGCCATTTTATTCGGAAACTATTAATACTACAGAGTTGAATCTTGGTGGGTAAGTATATTCTGTAAACCGCTTTCCGAATTATGTACAAAAATAAAATGGGGGGGGGGGAGCTCCCCATACATAAAACTGAAACTCAAAAATAAATTTTTAATCTTATCTACACGTGTGGGGTATCTATAGAAAGGTCTTTAAAAAATGACATTGAGGTTTTTAAAACCATTTTTTCTCAAAGTCTATTGTTTGAGTGATAAGCCCTTTGAAAGCGGTAAAATGTGTGTGGAGGACACACACACTCTCTAACTTTTAAACTAAGATAGAGAAAAATCTGGATAAAACATATGTTGTAGATGTCAAGGAAAACTTTCAACAAAAATTAGTTTGAATAAGATACGGTTGACAGTTTTCGAGATATAGTACTTTTCCAAAAACCGAATAACATAACTTTGTATTTCATACACATACTATGAAAAACCAACTTATGTTGTTAGTTGTTGTTTGTAAACGTATGTGTTATATTTCAATAAATGTATTTTGTTTTGTTTGTTGCTATTTAATGATAATGCTACGGAACCCTTGACCGATTTTTAAATGGTATATAAGTAGCAAATGAGTATATAGTCCGCCCGATGGTAAGTGCCCACTGCTGCACAAGAATATCAGATAAGATTAGAGCCCCACTTCAAGTTGATCGCAGTTACGTTGCTTCTGAGAACCACATTTAAACGCCTTGGTTAAGTTTGTCTCCACACAACACCCTTTAAATCAGAATACAGCAGCGATTAACACTATTATTATTTAGAAATACAGTTTGCTTCTGTGTTATTCCACTTCGCCAAAATAAGAATAATATTTTTCGTTTTGCTTCGCTTCACATCGCTTCGCTTCAATTCACTTCATTTCACTTTATTTCGTTTTATTTCACTTTATTTCATTTTATTTCATTACACATCAATTCATTTCATTTTAATATTATCTTATTGTTAGTAGTAAAAAAAGAAAAAGTGAAAACTATTTACTCGTGAAGCAATTAAAAAACTTAGAGAATCATAGAACAGGCTAATTAGTCTATTAAAACGTTAACATTTACCTCGTAAACTTAACCAGACTTATTTAATACTTAAAGGGGATTGTAGAATGCACATATTTGCGCTCAAAGTTCAAAGGACTGGGTGCCGAGCTTCGGGCTGTGAGCAATGAACTTTACAATGTCTCTTTTGGAAGCTTTTTGTCAAACATGGAAGGTCACTGTACCAGTAACGGTCATACACATCATATCATGGTATCATTTAAAGGTTCTACAACCCTTTGTAGTTCGACTCCGGCGGCACCACCGCCAAACTTATTTCTGCCTAATAACAGCAGTGTTAAGCGCTACTGTGTTCTGGTTTGAAGGGTGCGGTAAGATAGATAAACCTAACGAAGTATTTCAACTTAGTCCTCAGGGGTAGCAACACATCTGTGGACGACTTCAGTTGGGATTCTGGTCTTATCTGGGGTGGATCACAAATGTCCATGGGCGAGAGTTGCCACTTACCATCAGGTGGACTGCATGCTCGTTTGCTACTCCATTATATATATAAAAATGTACATCTGCAACCAACTGCATAATGAACTGAGATTCTGCTTC
>DWRA01002228.1:0-14533 GCA_018250295.1 Spathilepia clonius
TGTCCATGAGCGGCAGTTGCCACTTACCATCAGGTGGACTGCATGCTCGTTTGCTACTCCATCATATAAAAAAAAAACATGTATATGTTACATTTTTAAACGCAGGTAAAACCGCGGGGTGCAGCTAGTAAAACATAAAGGGCTCACCGTCGTCCTGTTATCTCCCTAAGTGAAATGGATGCCACTTTTTATTTCTAGTCCTACGTGAACATAGCTTTACAAAAGATTAGGCTATTGTTATGATAATTAAAGGTTTATAAGCACCAGCCAAATCATTAAATTGTTTTTATTTGCCAAATTATGAGTGTAATACTACTAGTTAAATCATTTGTTTACTAGTAATACATTTTATTAAATATACGTCAAATGATTTGGAAATAAGGTGTTAAAATCTATACAAAAATACAATTTAAGACAGTTTTATTTTGTAAAAATACTTAAGGGTGTACGTAAGTCTCCGTATGATCTTTATAGGCTCTGTAGGTAAAGGCAGCCCTAGTAGTTCACCGTACATCGTTACTATCCTACAAAAAAGAAAGTTTCCCAATTTATTCCCTACTAGTTCAGATTTAATATTAACCGAATTAAATAAGATACCCCAAGCATTCTTATAATAAGGAGTTGTTGTTTAGTTACAAGTTACAATTAAGTACTCTAAAGATTTCCAAAGCAATTTATTTCATTAAAAAACGTCAAAATTTCAACGAAAAGATCGTAAGCGATGACGTAAGAAAATGGCTTGGCAGTTCCAAGTTTAAAAAGATAGAATATATTTGTTGTAGACGCGCGCGCTTCCGCGGTAGATACCTACTTCCCTTTCCGCGGCGGTGGCGCGGACAACCCAGAAAGTAGAACGAGATTCTCCCCCCCCCCTCCCCCCGACTTCCGGTGCCCAGACTGCCACTGTCTAATTTCCTCTTCCCCCGCGTATTCATTTCCGGTTCGAGAACTCCGCGTCTTTCATTTCCTATACATTTGGGCTACAAAACTGGTACTATTTTTTACTTATCTGTTACGTATTTGTTCCACTACAGTAACAAAATTTGGTATAAAAAAAACAGTCGAAATGAGAACCTCCTTGTTTTAACTGGCCTCTATAAAAGTTCTGTATTTGATAGTTACATAAGTATGTATTAATGTATGTGTGCGATTTTCTCTAATAGCACTGATTTGGCTGGGATTTTTGTAATTTAAAGTCTGTTAACAATTTTTTACGGCTATGTCACAACGTTATTAAAATATTTCAACCATTTTAACTTTAAGGTTAACATTAGTAACATTACAGAGGTCAACTTTAACGTTCCGTGCCTACTCACTGACCACGTTTGAATTAAAATTATTATTTTAACAAATGTTCGGTTACAGATTACAAAAAACAAAGATACTTCTTTGTAATATAATAAAACTACTTCTTTTTAATGTAATATAATAAAATATGTTTCCGGTACTTAAGTACCTACTACCCACTTATCATTACTTGCTTTTCATTAGCCTGGAGATTTATGAAATTCCAAGAAATCATAAAAGTATTATCTAGCGAAATCTACGAAATGCGATAACAGTAGATTAATATCATCAACGAAGAAACATATATTTCTGACATATTTTACCCATTTCCTTATATCGTAAGTCTTCTGGTATCTGGAACTAAACATATATGTATCATCTACTTAATAAAACTATACTGACACTATTTTGAAAGTCCCTTTGTGGTTCGACTCCGGCGGCACCACCGCCAAGCCTATACCTGCCAAATAACAGCAGTGTTAAGCACTGCTGTCTTCTCGTTTGACCGGTGTGGTAATGGAGACTTTTCAGAGGCGTTCCAACCTGGTCCTCGGGAGGTAGCAACGAATCTGTCGACTTCTAGTTGCGGGAGTTGCCACAATCAGGCGGACTGCTCGTTTGCTACTCCATCTTGTAAAAATCATAAACGAAGACGAGACGAAGAATCATATTACATTTCTGAGATATTTATATTATCCAAGGCTGATTATGTAGTGACAGTGGCCTTTTACCTGTGGACTGCTCTTTTGCTTGTACAAGTTATTACGTAATGAGCTCACAATATCGCAAAGTGGACAAGTGCCCAAACGCGCTGACGTTTGGGCAAAGTAGGCTGCTTTCGCAGTTCCGTCATACCAACATAGTTCCGTTACGCTATACATTTGCAGATCTCGTCCGAACTCGTTGCTTAACTGGCATGTTAGTAAAAATAGTCTCAAGAATATATTATGTTATAAATTGCAGTTATGTAACAATAACTTCCAGTGTTAATTTTAAGGTTTTTCTGAGTTCATGTTTGTGGTGTTGTGAAAATTGGAAACAAAAACCGGAACAAGCAGAACAGGAAACAATAACTGCCAGTGTTAATTTTAGCATTTTTCTAAGTTGTTAATTGTGGTGTTGTGAAATTTGGATAAAAAGAAATCATACAGAAGCAGGATAAGAATGGGAACTACATATTAGAAGGTTTGTAACATAATTTTAGAGATGTATTTATAATATTTAGCATGAACATGTAAAATATCACACACAACTGAATTTATTACATCAAATAAAGTAAAATATAGTATATTTTTATCATTTCGTAATTTTTAATAATATGCAGGTCTTAGGGGTAACGACATACATATATTCACATGCGATCGATAATTTTGTAACAATACTATTCGTCATATTCAAAGACAAATGTATATGTACTATTAGAAAATTAAAAGCGATATTTTAAAATAGATGTACATATTTTTCGATTTCCATCACTGTAAGAAGAGAGTAAGCAAAACATAGTTGTCATGCTAATATTTACTAACGCAATGACGTCATCAACCAAAAGAACGAGTTGGTGTTTCTGCTCTAGAATTCAAAACGATAAAATATAATATGTAGTTTTTCAGTACATTCCGGTTCTAGTTTATTACTACCTTAACATATATTTAAAACACTTCACAAGAGGCTGCAATGGAAGTATCTCCATCTATATAAAATTCACTTCATAGCGCGTTGACGCCAGGATTTTTAGATTCTTTAATCAGTGTAATTTAAATACAGGTTAAGATAAACTGACCAACTTATTATGAGCGGTTCTATTTCAACCCTTCTTTGAATCAGACAGAACGCATCAGTGATTTGATTCAAACAGGGGTACCCTTGTACCTCTGTTTGTGGCCCAATAAGGGCACCTGTCGTGTTTGGTCAATGACATATATTCATGAGGTGCAATGACCAACTCAAACCTGGTCCTCAAAAATACACATTTAAACAAGAATTATGTAAATCATGGCGTCCAATAAAGACGTATGCACGCAATTGAAATATTTCGAGAACTTCCGCATGTGTTCTTATTCGAGTCCGGGCACCCGTTACATTCCGAACAGGCCACCTTTGACTGAAAATAACGTTTATCACCTCTACCTACCTACTGCACTTTGGAACTTAATCTGCTTATGTAACTCGCTAATCGGGCTCCGTAAACCCCCTATCCTCATAATTCAAATTATCAGCTTTGTCTACACAGATACAGACACTTACAAATATTAAGGTGTTCTGTGTAGTCGAACAGAATTTTGTGGCGTACTACCGAATTCTGCCTACCTACATTGTTAATTAGGATAACATGATTTAAAGGTACTTACAAAAAACCAAAGTAAACAAAATAGACGATCACGTAACATTCAACGAGCGCGTAACAACGTGAAGACTTCAACAAAGAAAGTGGGGAGATCTGCGGTCACGGTCACGCCGAAAGCACGTACGGTCGGACATCAGTATTTTATTCCAAATTACACGACGAAATGAACCTACTCAGTTGTCACTGCACACCCATGGCGCATCGCGCGGGAGCGAGAGAGAGGGCGAGACGGGAGTGCGCGGCAGGCGAAGGGAGCAACAGGTAAAGATTCCGAGGCCACTTCCGCCTTAGCTGCCGAATATTTCTGTCTTGAACCGGTAGTGGGACGGCAGCCAGAGCACACAACGTCACACGTTAATTTCAACGTGAACACACGCATAGATCAAATTTTGTTTCTCAATCTTAAACTTATTTTGAACGTTAGCCGAAATTAGATGAGTGAAGCGATGTTTCTGTATGCTGAACATAAACGTAAAGCCATCAAATATGTTTTGTTAGTTATTTGTTAATCATATTATTATTAGTAAGATAATCTTTAAGTAAAAATACGATAAATGCACCGATATTTTAAATGTATTCAAACAAGTACTTTATACAATCGAACTAATAACTTTTGTGGCTTTAAAACTACATCTAATCAATCTACGTATTCATGTAGGAGATAGAAAAAACAAGTTATGCTTAAGATCAAATCAAAACTCACGAACATTTTGTAAGTGGGTGCATATAATATGTAGACGAATAAACTGAGCTAAAACCGGTTAGCGCTCATATTGTCTCACTCTGTAGTCTGTACCAGGAAACCGCCAGCCGACAGTCAGACGTTTCCTGTGCTCTTAGTATGTAGGCATACGTACGGAGTAAAATTATATGCCACCTTTTACTTTATGCCAATAAAACGTTTTCGTAAACACAGGTTTACAAAGTTGTTCCTCGCATTATTGATAATCCATCTACAAATATATGTAATCATACGTTTTCATGTGCTGTAAGTAGCAGTCAAATCTTAAATGTACAAATAATAAGGAACGATAGAAAAGAACTGAATTATATCAAGTAAACGTCTAGAAACATCTTCAAATACTATTACAAAGATATCGTCTATCACATGCGATTCCTAGGTACTATACAAACAAGGAAATATTGAGAGTTATTAAAAACTGGCGCGCTGACGTAACGCTTCTATACGGCTAGCACAACTTCCGCATGCCCTAGCTAGGCAACACATGCATGCCTATAGCTGATTTATTGTTTCAGTAAATATTTAGCGACTCGTCATATCTGAGCTACTTGCCGGCGATTTGGCAGACCCGGAACTGACGGGATAACGGTATGCGATTGCGGAAACATTACTCAATACTCGCATGTCTACATAGTTAAAATGGGACTGGGTCTCAGTCTGGCTCCCGAAGTTTTATCTCATTCTCCGCAATATTTATGTGAGGCGGGTCGGTGCGGCGGGGGCGGCGGCGCGGGGGGGCGGCGGTTCGCGTCCGTCCGCCCGCGCCGCCACCGCATCATCAGTCCGCGTCGGAGAGTTGCCCGCGACGCTCGTTTGCGAGCTCGATCCCTCAGATACGGTGCTGGTTTACGGCGTGCCGTAACACGACACGTTTGGAGGGACCGCCGCGCCGCAGCTACGTGTGTGCCTGGTGCTCTGTGAACTTGGATATTGTGTATCGAGTGTTGTGACAATGTATATGTGCTGAATTGTCCATCTTGAAACAAAAACTTCCTAGGATTTTGACGACACAGCCAGTTCCGGATCAGCTCAGCCGGTGAGTAGCGGTGCTTATCTCGGGCCGCGCTATCTCGGACACACGCATTTCCGACCCCGCCCGATAAGAGTTGGCGGTTGGCGTGCTGATACAGATTCCAAATCCGGCAATGAATGTTACCCATCGAAATATAAAACCATTGCCGATGTTGATACTTACATATCAGCTTTTTGGCATCAACTTTACAAAGTTTTAGAACGGACTTCTACTGTTTACAAACAATACTTCTACTATAGTCAAGTATCACTTACAGCTGTAATGAAACTTTTTATTTGAACCTCACGCTAAGTCCATTCTGGAAAAACATTACAACAGGTGGCAATCCTGCTCAACTTTGTTATCATAGTACAAAGAATATTAAATACATCCAAATTCAAAGAGCATTAGTTTATACTGTATTTTAAACAGTATTTATTATATTTCTTACTAAATCTACGACATAGTAATATATTGATGTTACACCAATATGTCACTTCAAAAAATATGTGTTATAACGCGGATGCTAGGCTTTATCACACGATTCTGCAAAAATGCTGATAACGGTTATCACAAATTAGATAACTACGTGAAGTCATCGGTGAGTGTTTAATATCAAAAAAATGATGAATACGCCATTAAATATATCCATATTATAGGAAAAAAAGAAAAGAAAGATGTGCACCAACCAAATTGACTTTGTACACACAAATTTACACGCACATAATTATCCTGCAATTTTTTTACCCATTGCCGAATTAAAAATAAAAAACCAAATCAAAATAAATGAATTAACCGCACTACACAAAATAGTGAAGGTTTTCAAAGTAAAATTAAGTATGCAACTCTTAGATCAAATTTCGAATAAAACACCTAATATTATTGCTATTATACAGAATATTCGGGTTATAATTATAAAAGAAATCATGATTTTGTATTTCTGCACACGTTTCAACAATAAAACGATTAATAATTACTTTTATTTATTTACTATAAACAACAAAGACAATAATAGTCATAGTTAGGTTACGTAAGACTAAAATTATTAATAATAAACGATAGTTTTCAATGTTACTCGAAAACACGTGATAAATTAAATTGAAAACAATGGCGCAGCCCGACGATTAGTGCCACCTGTTACTGAACATAGCCGTGAAAAAATCCGTATTTTTACACACGTTAAGAAAGACGATTTAACTTAACGACAATTTCTTTCTTGCAGATCTTCGTGATGAAAGTGGTCAGTTTGCAATTGCCTTCGGGGCCCAGCATGGAGCGGTTACAGCTTCCATTTAGCCCGACGGAGTTATTATGGCGATATCCGCTGCCCTGGGCACCGCCGCCGCCTTCACCCCTCGGTGACGCGAAGGCGCAACTGCCCGCAGGCCTTCCGCCAGAACCAAGACTATGGACGAGAGAGGACGTCGTAGTCTTTTTGAAATGGTGTGAACGCGAATTTGATTTACCAAATTTTGACATGGACCTCTTCCAAATGAATGGTAAATATTCGATTCTTTGAGCATAACACACTCATATTTACGTATTTTGGACAGTTTGTTTATTTCTCTTCTATTTTTTATAGGCAAGGCTTTGTGCCTATTGACAAAAACCGACTTGGGCGAACGTTGTCCCGGTGCTGGAGATGTTTTACACAACGTATTACAAATGCTAGTTCGTGACGCGGCACTGTTGGGCCGAGTACCGTCTTCACCGGTAACCCCGACCGCCCGCGCTGCTCCTTACCCACCATCACCTCACTCCCACCCCCCAACTCCCACATGGACTGTTGATGGATTCCATCACTTCCATAGCGCTTCAGCAGCTGCTGCCCAACCCAATTCCGTTACGCTAAGTCCGGCACCGTCAGTGGACAGTTCGGGTAGCCCACAAAGAGGAGAAGCAATGAGCTATGCGCCAGCATACGCACCTCCCGTGCCCGTATCCGCCCAAGCTGCGAGCTCGGGAAGCAACCACTCAGATTCAGATGAAGAGGCACAGTTCGCATTGACTCCACGCTCCCCTAAAGAAGCGCCCGTATCGAGTCCCGCGCCGCAACCTCATGCACCGCCGCAACACTCACACTACCGCACCCAACATCGAGAATTCTTTCCAAATGACATGCCAGAATCTAACACAAGTAAGTAAATACGATAATTATGTAAATCAAACTCATTTTTTTCTCTATAGTCCTAAAATGACATACTCATAAAAAAAATATATTTACTAACTTTATATTTTTATTTCAGATGGAAGACTATTATGGGATTTCCTACAACAGCTGCTTAATGACCCTACTCAGCGATACACCAATTATATTGCGTGGAAAAATAGAGAAACTGGTGTTTTCAAGATTGTTGACCCTGCAGGGTTAGCAAAACTCTGGGGTATCCAAAAAAATCATCTGTCTATGAACTATGATAAGATGTCACGAGCTCTGAGATATTACTATAGAGTAAATATATTACGGAAAGTCCAAGGAGAGCGACACTGTTACCAGTAAGTACAAATATTACATATACGAATGCTTAAGACGTTAACATATAGAAATTTCCATCGAAACGCAATGGTTGTTTTTCGCTTATCTAATCTCTCATAATGAATCATTCCAGATTTCTACGGAATCCCACGGAACTGAAGAATATTAAGAATATCTCACTACTACGGCAACAGATGAGCCCCACGCGTGTTGCGCCGCAACCCGCGGTGAAAACCGAAATGAAAGAGGAGCGATGTGAAGATGATCACATCGACGAAGATATGCCAACAGACTTGAGTATGGCAGCTTCAGAACCCTGGCGGAAACGAGCACGGCCCGACCCCATTGTGTCTCAGGCGCACGACAAACATCGCATTAGTGCTCTTATTGGTGACAGCATGATGATTAAGCGGGAGAATGAATACAATGAACATTATGCCTTAAACTTAAAAAGTGAAAAATGTGAACAGTGATTACAACATTCAGGAACGAACACTTAAGTGTGACGTGTATTATGGATGTTTAATGTACTATAGCTCCATCCACTAAAGTTCTAGTCAAATTCCTCTCAGAAAGGATAAGTCTTCCTTTAGAATATTCAACAAATTGTCCGGAAATAGACACTGAGAGTACTTTGACAGATTTAGTATGACTTTTGGAGTATAACAGGGTATGGACCTTAAAGCGATGCCTTTGTGCCAAGTGATTTTTATCTAATAGTGTCAATTAAGTATGTAGTTAGCAAAAGGGGACAAGAGTATATTTGTGTTAAAGTCATAGAGACTATTTTAATATCTTGTGCAATGGATCATTCACTCAACAGCCGACTAATGTTTCGGTTACAAATGAGATAAAGTTGCCAAAAGTCAATCCATGGGTGAATGCACAAGCATTGTGCATGCTCATTATGCATTTTGTAATTTAATTAGTTTCGTATTACTTGCTATTATAATTTCAATTGTAAATTGCTGAAGAGAGTACATAACTGAAAAGTTAAAATATTATCATACATGATATTTCGTCTTCCATTCTTTTTGGCAAAATATTTCAATTGTAGCATGTGAAAAAGAAAAGTATGAAAGCTACCACTGAGTACGTATTTTAAGAGTTTATTGCGTGTTACATTTTCAATTGATTGGTTTTCAAATATACAAGTTTCTAACGTTCAAAAGACAATAAAATTACTAATAACTATTAACTTAAAAATGCCTTGGAATCAATCTAAAAATCCACTGTGATAAAAATATAATGTGGTAGACACGTAGAATATGCTAGGGCGTTTACTCAATGTTTTCCAGCTACAATTTTCTGTGATCTCTTTTTATCAGTGTACGTGAATAATGTCATAGAGAGTAAAAATATAGTGTTTGTAAATATACATAAGTTTAAATATATAGTTAGGTTAGGATAACGACAAAAGAGTGTATGTATGATTTGTCAAACAAAATGTGGAGCTTTATCAAAGTACCTAGATATCAGTAAGTACTATTACAACTGAGTTTGTATTTTTACAATTATTTCTATTGGCATATGTATGCCATAACTTCCAACTCATACACAATGTTTAAATTCAAATGTTGTGTAAAATTACTATATCATAAAATAAATGAAAGTAATGTTATCACAATTTCGATTTATTTTTCCTATTAACAAATTCCCAATCAAGACAGATTTATGCAATAATCTGGACCCCTAAGAATGTATTAGAACAGACCAATTTCATGAATAGATCTAACAAAAAGAAGAGACAAGAATTCAACGAAATAATTCCTATAAAGATTAAGTTACACTCCATATTGAAAAAGAAATTACTTTGGAAATAAGAATCTTATTTTTCTTCAGTTAATCATATAGCCCGTGTGATGTCAAGGTCAAAATGTTTAATCTGATAACACATTATAACACGAGTTAAGAGCGCGCTGATATTTCAATTACCTGAGAACTTATTAAATCGTGATTATCAATGAGAAAAATAGTTCAGTAAAAAGCAAATATCATAGCTCCTTTACTCATGTCATGTCTACACAGAACACCACTCACATACTTCAGTAGCTCAACCTACTAAATTCCGTTTGTCATTCAATTATTCACCGAGCTAGATATATTTTAACATCAAAACTAATCCAAAATACCACAATATTTATTTCCTGGTGTAATTTACTTGTGCAATCAGAATTGAAGGTCAAGATAATGATAAGGGAAATGCCTCAAAAAGGAAAACAATTAGAAATTGTTACTATCAGTGTTCGATTATTCTACGAGAGAAACACTTAATATAAATTTAAAGTCCATTTGATGTCAAGCAAAAATTGCCAAAATACCATTTGCATTAAAACCCAAAAATATGCATGTTGTAGTCGTGTAATTTGACCGGGCTTTTATGTAGATATGAAGTTTTAAAAAAGGTTGACAACTTGTCAATCAAGTAGAGGCCGTATTTTATAAAATCAATAATATTAATGAAAAGTAATAACATAATTATAACGAAAAATACTAAACAAAACCAATAACAATTTGCTCAACTTATGATATAAAACTTTTCAGTGTAACCCACACAAAAAAAATCATTCTCCTAATCTCCCTATGATGAAGTAACAAATATACCCCATAATATTATAAATGTATTCTATTAAAAATATGGTATTAAAAGAATGTTGCCCATCAAACAGGAATTTCTTTTTGTAGTGTACTTAACTGCTTAATTACAATTTACACCCTCAAAATGTTAATGAATAATGGTAACACTGGTGTAGTAATGGACTTATGACATTACTGTTTAAAATGTGTTGAGCGCCATCTATTAGACAACCAGATAAATGCAACAAATGTTACTCAATTATAACTACAAATCTCTTTCACTATTGTTTTAGTTCATACAAAATATCATAGATGGCGCCAGCAAAGCATCATTAATATACAAACTGCTAAACTTGTTTCGTACAAAAAGCAAAGTATTACACCATATTTATGATACAAAATCAAATGAAACTGAGAATGCAATATATATAAGTACACATTACTATAATATGCAATAATGAAAAAATAAAACTGGAAATTATTATATTATGGCAAAAGAATACAATTATTCAAGCAATTTTCAATATACTCTAGGCTCTACAAGACAGCGGGTAATATTACGTTTCAAAATTGTGTGCAAGAAAATGCTGTAATGATGAAAAAAACATCACGAGTAAACTCCTGTAAGTTCTTGAAAATCCAATTTCAAAGGTGTATGAACTTACCAATTTGCATATAGCCAGCGCGCTGGACTGTGGCCTAGTTGTGACTCGAGATAAGACCCCTTCCCGGCAGTGTGACAGTAACGGGATGACGAAAATATAATACCACAGTAATACCCCGCTGTACGCGACCCCGTTGTGTGCGGTTTCACTATATCGCGAATTTCAAATTTCGCGTTAAAAGCCCTGCGTTACACGAATTTCCTACATAAGAATTTTAATCTACTCTTACTTAACAAATTACTCATTTTTGGGTAAAAATAACATGCAATACTGCATAAAGGGTTCTGAGAATTAAAATTATTGATTCAAATGATACATATTTTTTTATATTAAGTGGTAACTATGTTTAATCGTAAACCCCGATATACTCGAATTTCACTTTACGCGATTTTTTCCAGAACATATCCTTCGCGTAATGCGGGGTATTACTATACTTGGCTTTACACCTAGACATAGTTTTATACGAAAACTAGAGCAGGCAAGATTAAAATAAAAGTTCATTAATCCTTAAATACCTATATTACTGAAATCACATTGGTTTTTTCTTATAAGCTATGTAACATGTATTGTACCTTAAACATTTTCTGATGGCTGCCCTTGGAAGAATATAACATCATCTGCAATGACCGTAGACGCAGTTCTGACTTGACCATCGTCCAATTTGACCTCCCCGTAAGACAATTTACCAATTACATACACTCTCTGACCTTTTTTCAGGTATTTATAGATGGTGTCGCGCAGTCCTGGTCTAAATACGCTCACTCTATGCCAGTCTGTTCTCTGCAGAATGTCCCCAGATTCATATTTGTAACTAAAGTGGGTTGCGAGCGGGAAATTGACTACTGGATGCTCTTCTGAGCCTCTCTTTTGCGGATCAGCACCGACCCTCCCCAGTAATGTTACTTGGTTGATAGCTGTAACAAATTGCCGCTGTAAATATAACGGAAAATTCACCCTTACCATTTAAGGTTATGAATACGTACTTTTTTCGGTCTTCTGGACATTACTGCACTGCACTGCGGCCGTAGTGTGAAGTGTTTTTATTTGAAACACTTGTCTTGTTATATTCGTTATCTAAAAATCAAAAATGTTACTCAATACAATTTGAATTACGTACTTTGAGGTTAACAATAACAAACAAGCAATTTCTTGTAATAATGTACATTGTACTTTTATAGAAATTCTAAACGAACTTACCCTTGAAAAGGACATCATAGTGTTTTTTTTAAGTATTACTTATTTACAGCGTAAAACAAGTATACAATATTAATGTACGGCATAAAGGTAACAATAAACACAAAAAACCGACAAACTTCAAAAACACAGACTAATAATATTATTCCAGGAAATGTATATGTAACGCACAGATAAAGTAAAATAAATCTATGAATTTATTTATGGCTTGGCGCGACACACCGTGACCGTACACTATTGGTCTAAGATAATATCACGTCGGTCGCTATCTAAAATTCTAATAAATTTTAATGACTTACATATTATTATAATACATAGCTAGCTTACGACTATGCAGTCCACCTAATAGCCTTGCCTATCGCCTGTGAGCTTTTCTAATTAAATGCGTTGTAAGATAAGATTATGGACGTACCTGAGGTCTAAGTTGGAATGTCTTAAATAAGTATATTATTTCATAATTTAAGCATCCATCATCTTTAGTACATTAAAAATGATTATGATAGCGTACTGTGAAATATCTACATTGAAGTAGAAACTGAAATTATAATATTTTATTAGATTGCAACTTCTCATGTAGATTTTGGTTTATGATCAGATGGACGATTAAGTGTGAATTTGTGTGTTTGTTGAACATAATAATGTATTGAATAGTTTTGTCTCAATTAAAAATATCTATTCACTGCATTGAAGTAAATAACCTTATCAAACTCGTATGGCATTGTCTCTTCATTTGTCACAATTTTCTTGAGTACAAACCTGCACGATTTACTTGGTCGTAAATAAGGGGTTGAGACGCCCAGCTATTATTTTTGTATTATCTATATATCTATGGTCTCCTATGTTGACTGTTGACAGTTACTTTGGGTGAAATAATCTATGGAATTTATGTATGTGTGTGTACGAAGATAGCAAATTTTGTCTCTATTCAACTACCACTACCACCATACCAAATCCCTTCAGAAGAAGTTGTTGCCTGTGAAGGATGCCTTCAGCTGCGAATGCAAAGTCTGAAAAACCAGCCTCTTCGGAGGCGGCGGATAATACACCTATCCGACAAGTTATAACGATTCTGGAGCACAAAATTCGCAATTTGGAGAAAAGAAAGGTGAGTCCTGTATTTTTTTACGGCATCGGTAGATTTATACTGGTGCACTGCATAAAGAAGTTTTCGAAATTGTATATTGTATTAGATTAGATTAAATTATATAGACAAAATAATAGTACTTTTCACTACGAAGAGTTAAGTAAAGTACGTCTTTTGTACAATTTACTGTTGTATGTAAATAAAGTTGCGCTAATACGTTGACGCCATTTTTATACATGTGCTCAGCAATGTTACTGCTAAGCCGTGACGCCCAAATTTGTCCGCCAATTTTTTCTCGATATACGTATAATTAAGTTTAATTCATGAAAAGATAATACTTTTGCGTGTCTGTTTTCTGTATATACATTTGAGACGTACTTACAAACTTTACACTAAGCGTAGTATAGCTTGCATAATGTAAATTGTTTGTAGTTTCGTCAGGTAATGTATTTGTTAGATATATTTCTTTAGCCTCGCAATGCGTTGAAATGTTATCCAAAAAGGATGTTACTACAAAACCTTTGTCTACTTGCATACTTTTTTTTTTAGAATAAACAACATTGTTCACAATTTATATTTTTATACAGCCATAATATTTTGCCGGAATAACGTTTTAGTTTTTATTTTTCTTTTGTTTGCTGTAGCAAATGCCTTCTATTCCTATGATTCTATTTATATTCATAAATATATTTGTTTATGTGTAGATTTAATGTTGATGTTTATCAACAACACAATTTAATCAGTGCATTTATGATTAGATTATGTTAAGTATGCTTTGAACAGAGTTGAAACTCGCAAATTCTGCAGGTGTAATTATTACCATAAGTAAATATTATGCAAATAATTTTCTTCCCTGTGAATCATGAAATATTTGTCAAATTAGTCATAGTGTGGATGATTAAATATAGTGTAATAAAAAGTAACTTTAAAAATAGGATACTAATAAACTACACTTGTTAGTAATATATTAAATAATTATAGGCCCACCAGCCATATTACTTTTAACATAGGTGATCAACAGTATAACTGGTGTGGTAAGGGAGATAAACTTAACGAGGCATTCCAGCTTAGTCCACAGGGGTAGCAACGCATCTGTGGTCGACTTCAGTTGGGATTCTAGTCTTATCTGGGGTGGATCATAAATGTCCATGG
>DWRA01002229.1:0-14532 GCA_018250295.1 Spathilepia clonius
TCTGCCCGCGTATTCGTGTCTGGTTTTATGACTGCAAATAGGTTTACTTGGACACTGGTTTCGTTTCGTTGTCCGTATGCAGCATGTAGCACCACGCTGCTGCCATCCGGTGATGTGTGGTATAAAGGTGGTAGAATTTGTGTGGTGAGGTGGTGAGGTGGGGTTCGATTCCGAAGGCACCACTGCCATACCTTTTCCTGCGTAGTAA
Organism: Spathilepia clonius; assembly: GCA_018250295.1. NCBI lineage: Eukaryota > Metazoa > Arthropoda > Insecta > Lepidoptera > Hesperiidae > Spathilepia > Spathilepia clonius. The sequence continues at coordinate 209 of DWRA01002229.1, forward strand.
CGAATGGTAAGCATTACTGTGTTCTGACTTGAACAGTGTGGTAAGGAAGACATACTTAGTCCTCAGAGGTAGCAACGCATCTGTGAACGACCTTAGGTAGGATTCAAAACTTATCCGGGGACGATTATAGAAGGTCACGTATAGCAGTTGCTATTTAATATCACACGGATTGCATGCTCATTTGCTACTTCCAAAAAATAAAATAAACAAACCAAATTTAGTCATTTTCAACTTCGAATATAGGCACCGTTCATGTAAATCGCATGTTTTCTAAGTACCATTACCATTTAAAGATACATTTGGTTGATCCCAGAGTACAAATTGAAACGCTTCATACTAACTTATTTCAAATCAATACTCGCCATCATTCTTATCTGATCAGAATATAGTACCTTCGGTACTGCGAAACGAGTGGTAACTGGAAATCAACTGTACAGAAACTGCATCTTGAAAATAATTGAATGTCACTTCGATTTTCTTCATTTACTATTATGATTGCTTTTTAATGTAAAGAAACTCGGTCCCATAAAGAAAGTGCAGTTTATTGTCATCAAACCTTTCAGCGCGTTTTCCGTAGAAACTATCTTTTACTATATTCAAAAGACTGATAAACTTAAAAAAGTGCATTAAAACCAGATTTAGCACGTCGTGGGCAAAAAATATACAAACAGTAGTCCAAAAAATACATAAAATGTCTTTATCAATCTCGGTAACATAAACTTCAGATTAACGGTAAAGTGTATGGTTAACTTGCAATAGATTTAGTCGGTAATTGGTTTGAAAGTTTTTCTTTTTCCCTCGTTTCAGCCGTTAGTGGCTTTCACACATTTATCATTTTGTATACAGCAATCACAAAAAAAGTGTAACCGTATCTATTTCTTTCACTGAAGTTATGTTGCAATCAATTGAATCAACTTTTTGAAATGACTGTTCGATTTTAATCATCAAATATTGTCTACTCGCATTGGGACATTCTTAATCGTACTTATAGTTATCTGCTACTGTGATTAATCTAAACAAAAAAATAAGGCTGTTAACTTATTGTTTACCTTATTCATGTATGAATTTAGATCACAAGACCAGTTGCATTTTAAATATAACAAGAAAACGTTTTATACGTGGAAACTTATAAATAGTTATCATATTGTTGCTTTAGCTTTATACTATACTCTGAACTACCTGTACGTTTTCCTAATAAACTAAAATAAATTAAATAAAACACCGTCTTATAAGCAGTGACGTAAGTACACACATATAAGGAAATTGTGTATACCATACACATGTTTAAGTTAATAAGTATAAATATGATTGATTCGTAATAGACCCAGCCAACTAACTTAGTAGCTTCGAGAACGAAAGCAAAAGTAGCGATAAAATTACGTTTATCCGTAAATTATTCAGCTTTCACGTTAACATATATAAAATAAAAATGCTCCTTCAACAATTCCAATCGGAGCTTATTAACTACTAACAAAGTACCTACATTTGTTCTTGCGCTAAAATAAATGGTACGTAAAAAAATTTGCCAAGTGCGAGTCGAGCTCGCATACGGAGGGTTCCGTACTACCAAATGTCTGTCTGTGATATTAAAACAGCAGATAGATTGCTAAACACAACATGGAGATGGTATTGCCATCAACAATGTGTAATGTAATAAAAACATTTAAAATCAAAAAGGTTTTTTTTATTGGCATTTATTATTATAGAAGCCATAGTAGAAAATGCGTTGTGAAAACTTTAACTGTCATCCTATTACGGTTCAATAGCTGGTACGAAAAATACCGAAATAATTACACATCGTGTAATTTTTTCTTATCTATCTATTATGGTGCAAAGGCTAGAGTCCAGTGACAAACGGACAGGTGGGCAGACAGACAAGAAGCTTAGTAATACGGTTCCGTTTTTAGCCATTGGATACGGAACCCTAAAACATTTTATGTCTTGCTCTAAACGAGAACGGACGCTACAGGAAGCGAATAGATTAAATGAAAAATTAAGCTCGTTAGCGTAATATATACGTAGTAATGGAGCGGCGTAAGCTCGATCAGACCAATAGTGGAATGCGTCAGACACCCACTTAGCGAGTATGTTGCGTTGAAGTAAAAAATAATACATAAATATTTCTTAACAATTACATAAGAAATCCTTGATTACTCTCCACTCTTGGGTTTCGTCTTAGAGTGAGGAGAATTTACAATCCATAGGAGCGTAGTCTCACCATGCCGACCAAGTGCGGATTGGTGTACTTATAAAAAATTGAACATAGGAATATTATAAAAATCATCTATTTCAAACCAGACATCGTGGAGAGTAACTTTTTAAATATGTTTTTATTCAACGTTCAAGGTATTTATTTATTTGCTCGCACGCGACTAAAATAAAAAAAATAAGTGTTCCTGAAATTCGAAGCTGAGTCATAATTGTAGGAGCAAGAAATCCACAATGATCTATTGCTCGTCTATAACTTAACCTGGGCAGTGGCCACATTTCCAGATTACTTCAACACCACACGCACTGCAACCTCTTTATACCGTCAAACGCACTTAAGAACACTATAATTTGGACATTTATCGTCATGGAACCATCATATAAATCCACGGCAAAATTACACGGGCCACGTCACGATTATATCGTTATTAGAGGCGTGGAGGTGACTCATCGCAGGTACTCACAAGTAAGCAGTAATTGACTAACTTTAACTTACACGCCTTAATTCAAAGTACTAAGTTTGATTCTGTTTGTTTCACCATCATCATCATCATCATCAACGCCGCTCCTATCTCTCTGCCGAGCACTGGTCTTCTGTCTGAATGAGAAGGGTTTATGTCGTATGTTAATTGCTGATCGGTAAACTTTAAACATTATGCGACTTTTTTTACAGAACTGTCAAAGATGTAGGTTTCCTCACGATGTTTTCCCTCACCATCAATGCAAGTGATAATAAAATTTTAATATCTTAACTTCGAAAAATAGAATGTACGTACGAGATTAGAGCATTGCTAATATTAAGAAGGCTGTCGTCTTTCATACTCGCACACATAGATTAGCTGGATCACAGGAGCTCCATAGACACACACATACACGCTGTATACAAAACCAACCAAAAACAAATCCTAAATTAATTCTTAGATGACCGGGGAACACGTCCGGTTGCCTCTGTCAGACTAGCATGGCGATACGTCGTACCGCCGATCGTCGAAACAACTAACACGCCTAAATGAACTATTCCGACATACTACATAGACAGATCTGCTCGTATAATTGGTTACGTACTAGTACCAATAGATTCACTCATAGTACAGAACGTACAGGCCCATGGGAACAAAGCGACCTATTAAATTGATATCGGCTGGCACACGAAGGCCAGGATTGTATGTACGTTTCATTTTCCGCTTCGTTCATGTTTATTCTCTGTCTTATTATTCTTATACAATGGGTTCTCAACAACAATTACAATAATAACGTATTTATATTTATAAGCATATTATTGTGATAAAGGCATGTAATATATTTTACGTAATACATTTTTGATACCTACATGAAGTTTCTTCGTTTTATTTTGAACGTCTGCCACAAGTTTAATAACAGACCAGGGTCAGTATAGTTGACTGGCTAGTTTTTCTAAGATTGCCAGGCTTGGAACGTACTCTTCCATGTTGCTCCAACATTAATGTTATTGCCATAATATTCATTTGAAGTTCGAATTCGAAGTAGTTCAACTTCTATCAGGTAGAAGAGCCAGTACGGTTCCTCTGTGGAGGTACTACCGCTACACCGTTTTTTAGTGTGACTTCTGCGTATCGATGGAAGACTGTGGATTTGCCGACTGACTTACATATGAGGCGACCATATTAGTTAATTCATCTGTGATTTGCTTAAGCTAAAACCTGTTCTCTATGGAGTTAGGCGCAGGCATCCACGGGCGGCGACAAACTAGGTAGTCAGAAGTGATAGATCAACAGTGTTAAGCGCTGGTTTGTTCCGCCTTAAAGGGTGACATATAAATTCGATGCGTTCCAACTTAGTCCACAGGGGGTAATAAAGCATCTGTGCCCGTTCTCAGGTAGGACTCTAATTTTATCTGGGGTTGATTACAAATGACCATGGGCGTCAGTTGACATTTACCATCGCTTCTTCAAAGTTACGAACAACACTTGAATTTATGTATTCGTATTAGTATAAGTTAGGCATAAAACGATCAAAGATACACTATACATTAAACATTGTATTATTATACACTTAACATCAAACTTAGTTATTTCTAACGGATAAAACAGCTCACAGAGATGGAGATCACAAGATATGTACATACATATAAGGAACTATTAGCAAATAACACATTTACAATCGTCTTAGCCGTATCAATTAATCCCATGCATAACAATGAGATACAGCCGAGAATAGAACAGAATGTTGCCGGGCAACTTTTTATCGTTACAATTTCAATAAACGTTCCGTAATTATACCATTTGTGTAATGTCGTTATTAGTGGCGTGACATTTACGCAGCAACAATGAGTTACGTACGCCGCGGATAGTTGACAATCGAAGCAATTATTCTTACGCCATTTATCGTACATACCGAGTATGTGTAATTGCACGCGGCGATGTTAGTTTGAACTTAGCTTTCAGACTTAGACTTCGAACTCAGTTTTTTTGTTACTGCTGGGCAAAGGTGTATCCATGATCCCACAATAGCTGACCTTTAACATGTTACTCCAATGTAAATTAATTGGCGGAGAAAGACGCTTGTCATTCACCAAAGACGTTTTCAAATCGCCTATAACAGTATTTACATGGGCATTAGAGCCTTTCGATATTTAAGAGCCCTGTTAAAGCCCCTTTAAAATCTAGCAAGGTCCATTAAAATTAGTTCGGTCTTTTTCAACAAGAGGATCACAAAACATTCATTTTATTGGAACTTTATTTCTTCATTCTATCGATAGATGGTGCTGTTCCCATATAACGATACAATTTTAAACGTGTTAAAGATCATCAACGAACAAAGCGGTACCGCGATGTGCAACAGAACCTAATCTACTTTACTGCGAACCCGCCTAGTTGTAACGTTCTGAAATGGCGGAGAAAATCTAAATACGCAAATAAATACACATTTATGCAGCCTTAATGCACTGCAATGAAGACATCGTGCGAGCTTATTATAGCGAGAGTCGAGAGGCATCGTAGGCCCGTTACAGACGATAAGACTTTACACCTATTTCTATTTAATAACAGTAGAGTTAAGCGCTGCTGTTTTCCGATTTGAAAGGCGTGGAAAAAGAGACTCTCAGAGGCGTTCTAACTTAGTCCTCAGAGCTAACAACGCATCTGTGGTCAATCTCCGGTAAAACTCAAACCTTATCTGTGGTTGATTACAATAAGCAATAGTAAATGGCAATTGCCGCTCATCCACACCTAAAGTCAAGTAGTAAGATTACTCTTGCCTGACGTCAACTACGGTTACGTTACTACCCGTTAGGACTAACTTGGAACGGTTAAGATAAGTAAGATAAACGGTATGCCTCTCTTATCACAGCCTTAAATTGGTCGCCTCACATGTATATATTATATCAGCCGGCATCCACGCCCTTCAACTGAAACGCGAAAATGCATTACGCTAGAAATTACAAGATATATGTAACTAAATCAAACGTACTAAGTTAATCCACACAGACAGCGTTGGTAGCAGTAATACTAAATGTCGTAAAGTCGCACATCTGTACCTAGCTTAAGACTGTTGCTATACTTCACGCTGCATACAACATGATGAATAGCTTTCTTAATAATTTATCGCTACGTATCAAATTACTCGTTGGATTGCTTGTAATTTAAAGCTCCGCGGCCGATATGGTAGACAATTCGATAGTTATTAGTACTTTCACCCTTAAGAAGCTGACACACTTGCCGAGTTATAACAAACTGTGGTTTACGTATTGTGTAGGTCAGCGTGAACGGTACATTAGTTATAATTATTAGTTACAAACGATATTAATTTATTTATCTATCTATAGATCCGAGAAAGGCTAGTTTATACTTATGTTACATTTTGCTAGAGACATTGTCCCCGTGGACAATTATTAGTAATCTTTGGATTGTAAAACGGTACGCAACGCCTTTTTTCGTCGTAATTTAAATACGGCATGTAATTTATAGCTTTCTTGGATTTTTGGCCAACTCGTGTACGACCTCTAGACACTAAACATTTTTAATATAAAAACACTTGTAATAAGAGTTTCATTTTTTAAAGATTTAATTTAACTAACATGAATGAACAGAATGTGATCCATATGATTGTAAGTGGTCAACTACATTTAGAACAGGGGTTCCTTGCGTAACCTATCACAAATGCATTGGTATTCCGGAGTAAGTATTAAAATTCACCCCCATATAAGTCAGATCTGCAATATTTCCTTGTATACTAAGTTTCAACACCACGTCTATGTACGTAAATTACCTTTTTTATACTATGAAAGTAGCAATCGAGCATGAAGTCCACCTGGTAAGTGGCAACTGTCGCCCATGGACATCTCTAATCGACCACCGATACGATTACATTCCTACCCGAAGTCGGTCGCAGATGCATTTGTACCCCTGAGGAATAAGTTAGAACGCCTCGGAGAAGTTTATCTCACTTACAACACTCTTCAAACTTGAATACAGCATCGTTTAACTCTGTTGTTATTAGGTAGAAAGTTTGGCAATACCCGCGTAGGATGACCATAAAAGGGATCTACCATCTTTAAAAACCTCATTTATCTATTTAAACCTATGTATATGTGTTAAAATCATGCATTGCATTTGTACCGTCGCAAGAAGCGTGGCAATCGTGTGTGAAGTGAACGTCTCGCACGAAGAATTGAGACATAACAGTTGTATCATAATCCATTTTTTCTTACTACAGGTATATTCAATGACTTTTGATTTGATTCTTATATTCATATATTAAACATTTTTAATGAAAATTAATATTCATCGTTACAGAGCATATTCATTTTAAGGTAGTTTAATCCTTCGTGTTTGAATTCCGAAGGGACCACCGCCGCAACTATTTGTTTTGCCTAATAACAGCAATGTTAAGTGCTGCGTTTTGGTTTGAAGCGTGTGGTAGGTACAGGAAAGTCTTCTACGATCTCAGGTAGAACTCCTATCCAATCGAGGGTTAATTACAAATACAAGTATGTTGCAAAAATCAGACAAAACGATTTCATCGTTAGTAAGTACACCACCGAGAACAGGAAAATGTCATAATGCAATTAAATTGACATACAAGTAATCACTACAAGTATCTTATGTAAGCTAATGTTGCTTATATGTTACGTAAAGTGCATTGTATACAGTCGGGATTACGTTGGCGTCAAAGCAAAAAACATACCTACGTCGCATGAGATCTCTTAGAGGCAAGATCCATGCAAATGCGATATAAAATTGCTGTTTGCTATTCGCGCTCGATCGACCTCGATATATAAGGAAATGGAACTTGGAGAAAAAAAGTCAGTGGAGTAGGTGACCTCGCGTTGATTAGTGACTGTGTCAAATGGTATGTCGAGTTAAATCCGAGAGCGGGTAATTGAGGCTGAAGGGACAGCTTCACGGTGGATTACGGGCTGGGCTCGCCACTGGGTCATTATTGTCACTCCCGAGTCTGATCATTATATTGTTTTTTTTTATGCTCAACTACTTATTCGACAACCGCGTCCATCGGATTAACTTCTTGTATGTAAAGAGTTTCTTATGTCCGCTGAAAAAGTATTCAATGGGTGGCCAACGATGGCGAGAAAGTAATAGGTTGTCTGTCTTCGCTTAAGTGGAATTTCTTTGATGAAAAAAGGTTACAACGATTGAATAAAATTAAACTTTCCCGATGAGAATACTTTAAATAAAAACACTACAGACCTTCGTTAGCCGATACCGTTGCAAATTAAAACTCAGTTCAAATTACAACAAACATTTCAGACGAAATTATAGTTGAAATTTAATCCGAACCTTTGACCTTAGGTTGTAAACCTTTCTAACGATAATAACAGTTACGATCTCCCATCGCACAAAGACAGTTACACAGCAAAGAAACAAAACATCTCCAGTCAACTGGCGCGCACATTTATTGACCTGTGGACCTGGAATCAATCGTTTCATTATAACGCTCGCTCGCATAAACAAAAACAAGAGCACCGAACGATTCCGCGGCGAGTTCGTCGAACCCGCAACAGCTGTGAATCGAAAAATAACAGCATCCCAGAATAAACCAACTGCATCCACCACACGCGGGTTGGTTGCCTACTTTCGAAGCATCAGTTACCGGGCCAGACGTGCCGACTAGCGCACACCGAAGCCACCCGACGGAAGATAATTAACAACAAAATTGGCCGGAGACAGCTAGGCGTCTTACTTCTGTGGCCCGTGTTGCATTACGCCCCGCAATAATAACACACGCCGGAGCCGACACGAGGCAATTAAAAAAGAACTCGGAACGCCCGTTTCCCACACATTACTGGGTGAGCGTTGCGACTGTATTGCAATAGCAGACATTCAGAAATGTAGAGATGTCGGGGCAAATTGTCTAGATCGAGGTGAAAGCGCTGACACATCTCCAGTGGATGATTCTCACTGTTTACCCTATAATATCTGTAATGACGGAGTAATGAGGCGACTGGAAAATGTATTCGATTTGTAAACGGCCTTATTAGAGATGGTATGTCACGGATAGTGGCGATGACAACTGCAAAGCTCATGCTCTGATTTGCATATTGCGAGCGAAAGTGTAGCAGCGGGTCGAATCGGGCTCGCATTTCTAACAACTATGCAAATATTGCAACGGTAGGAAGTAGAAACCTCGCGCATGAAATTAAGCAGTTTTAATTTGGCAACCAATATAAACAAAAATCTTTTAAAACTACTGCATCCGTCCCAGTTTTTTCTAGTGATGTAAATTTAGTTTATGCTAATATTTGCATTAGGAAACTTTAATTATATCTAACGCTGCACTTCGAACAAAACTGAAAAAATACGTAAAGCTACGTCAGTGATCCATCACACGTGTGTACTTACATAATCAGGTACATAATTACACATTTAAAGTAATTGAGTCTTAAGTCAAGGTTATTTCGCAAGGCAACGAGGAAACCAGTAGGCACCACGTGCAAGCAACCTCCGAATGTTAGACTGATACAAAAACGATAACAAAACTGGTCCATTTGAATATTACCCGCTCCAGTTGCATCGTCTCGCTCCCGATTGTCGTGTGAACGGCTCGCGTGAGTCCGCGTGGCGAATTGTGCTCAACTCTCTAATGTACTCCCCGAAGAGCCGTGAAAATCACACCTTTATGCCCGGACGCGGCAATAATCGCCGACAAATCAACAAACCAAACGACATCGCAAATATTGAAGAGCAAAGTGGGTCAGTGAAAAAGTGAAGTTTGTTGGTTTCGTCAAATGCACCATTTACCCAGTTCACGAGAGCGGAACCGATGTCTACGGAAGCATTGTGCTGGCACACTCCGTCCGATCCATTGTGAGGATCGTATTAGATAACGTGCTCGCGAGAGCGCGGACAAGACAATGACAAAGATTTCGCATTCGAATTTGGAGAGTGAGAGCGATTCATCGGCGGTGGAACAGTAGAGCATGAACTGACGCGTGTTCTATATGCTTTTGTGGCTACTAAAATTTTATCGCAACATGCAAACTAAATTCTTAGAATAAAAGTTAAGTTCCAAGTCTAAAAATAATTGAGTTCTCAACGTAACACCTCTTATCATCTTAAATCTTAGACGAGGAATAAGGAAAACTGCAGCAACTCATTGTAACGGGTAAAAAACTGATTCATTCATTTATTTGGGCACAATAGTAGTTTGCATGTACACATCGTTTTAATTGCCTGCTCCATTGAATACCGCAATAAACACTTAAGCTGCTCCTTTATCGACGCTAACGTATTCCATTACGACACAAACCACCACAGACGAGTAATTAAATGCAGACAGTAGGCTGGTGTTGTCCGATAGAATCTATTGCGCGTGAGACCGCGGATCTATGGCATCTCGCGCCGCTTCTTGTTCATGTATTCAGATGTGCACCGTTCGCACGCTCTCTAAGTCTACGGTTATTTTCGGTTCGTCACGAGTGTCACTTCGTAACATATCACCGCTCCTCTCGATACCACGTAGCCGTCCCCGATGCAACACGTCCGCCATTGATACCACCATTTTACTGCGGCCCCCCGACAATATACCGTTTTATTCGTTACTGGTGTCTCTGCGTAATCTCTCTAGCCAAGAAGTCTTTCTATTCTATATGATTTACGTTTTTGGAATACATCCTGTTACCATATGTTGATAACCGATGTTCATAAAATTTTTTTCAGACCCGTCTAAATATTCCTTTTATGGCTGCCACACGGAACAATGTGATGAAACGATACTCTTGACAAAAACGTTATACCTGTGAAAGTGATTGTTTCATATTTAAGTAAATATTTACTTCAACAAGATTCTTAGATGCACCCACGCGCAATTTGTAGATTTTCAGTAAGAACACTCGATAATCACGGCGCAAAAAATAGCTTTAGCTTAATTACTCCGTGTGCAGTATATTTTTAACCGCAAATGAAAGTTTCTTAGAAACTACTTCTTTTATTTCGTAATTAGCATACACGAACGAACACGCAAATAAATTGTTTAAAAATGTGGAGTAAGTATATACATACCCACACATGGTCAGAAAATAGTAGCAATATTGGAATTACAAGCAGACATCTGACCTTTATTTATATGTATAAAATATTGATGTTGTCGTCTTAACTGGACATATTATTTTACAACAAATCGGATTACCTCGTCGGCTATGCATTAGAATGGGGAATTGTATCGCGAATCGAGATGATTTACGATTCAATAACTGTTGACATCGAACGGCCGGCTTTTTACTGCAAAATAATCCTTACAAATGGCGACACTTCGCCGTTATCGACTTGATACTGGTAATCTGTAAAATATATTTACGATATTATCATATTAATAGATATTGCTTGTCGAATACGAATTATACATGACTCCTAAACCAATCAGGATTAACTTAAAAACATATTAACGATATTTGCTTTGAGTAAAAAACAAGATTGCTTAGTGCCCATACGAGAAGATCAAACAAATTTGGAGTTTCGCTTTGGGATTACCAAGAATACTCATCTAAGCATGTTGTTATAAAGTATAGGTTTATAAATCGTTCACTGTCAAAACATCATTTGATCTGAAGACGTAATTTTATATTCCGCTGCTGGCTGCAGCAAAAAATATAACGCGATAAATGTTCATTAAAGGATTGACGTGTGAATGGCGTATTGAGTTACTCCGCCTTATTTGAATATCGCACTCCTTAGGAACGTTGAACGCATATTGTGTACAATTTACATATAAAATATATAGACGAATGTATACTGCAATTAATGTATCAGTCAGTGTACATACAAATATCAACCTAATGGATATTGTTCATAAATTAATAAGTTTTACAGCTATTAAAAATATCAATCAATTTAATTTCTGCGTACCAAAAATAGAAATTTGATAAACTCTAGACCGTAGTAACTGTTAAATGTCGATCTATCGAATATTAATAACGTGCGCTACTCATTACGTCACTGTGTTTCAGTACTACTGCACTCTAAAGTGTTTACAAATTTGTACGTAATAATAGAAAATGTAAGTAAATTTACAATAAAAACAATATCTAAATATTTTAATTACGTACTTATCGATCGGTCTAAACAAGTTTAAATTAGACAACCAAATCCCAAGCCAATACATATGTATCTACAACTTTAATTTTTTTATGATGGAATAGCAAACGAGCATGCAGTCCACCTGATGGTGAGTGGTAACTGCCTCCCAAGGACATTTGTGATCCACCGTAGATAAGACCAAAATCCCAACTGAAGTCGATCACATATGCGTTGCTAACCCTGAGGACTAAGTTGGAATGCCTCGTTAAGTTTATTATTATATTTATACTATATTATATTTCAGCCAATAATATCGCTATTAGTACCTAATATTACTACTTATATCACGTAAGTTCAAAGTGTCCGAGCACATGAGGTGTGTTAGCGCGGCACACCCACGCCACAACGTGCGCCGTGAGTTACGAACTGTGAATCACGATCGAGGAGTCTGGAAGCCCATAACCTACCATTAACCTGTTCACGGGTTCACACGCTCGAACGGCTGTTGCTTAACAGTGTATAAATCAGTAGTTCAGTTCCAGTTAATTCAGGGAAGCGGTCGATTCAACGGCTCGCGTTTAATCCTGTCAGTGGCCCATTAGAGCCAGTGGCGGCAGGTGAACGTGGGTGCTACAATAACGCTAACGAACGACCCATTCCTGACATTTTTTTTACAATGATGCAGGAAGCTCACCTGTGTGGGATAACTAGTGCAATTTATTCTGATGCAAATGACACTTTCTTCACCCGTAGCCCCTCGCATTAGGATTTCCTGAGTCGTAGACATTGTCGGAGGCAGGTGGAGTTTTGTGCGTTTGTAATCCTGGCTGCGGCTAGGAGCGCGGGTACAATGATTTTGTCCTCATTGTGGGACTAGCTAACTATGCGCAGAACAGAAAGCCAAATTCGTCATTTTAATATCTGCTTGGCGAAAGGTCGAAGCCAAAATACTTTACATGTCAGATGTAAATAAAATATTAAGTAATGTCACTTTTGTTACCTAAACTGACATAATACGTAAAAGACACATTTTATTATTTTTCCGCTAGTTAGCAACAAGTACTTACTCAATAGAAGCAAGCAGCAAGCTTCCTTAAACACTTCAAAACATTTTAGACACTAAAGTAAAATCAAAATTTTGGGTGCATATCAACACCTACATACTGTGCCCGAATATAAAATTTCAAATGGCCTTTTCTAGCATAGTCTTAACTTATTTGGCGGTAATTATTTAAAGCATTAATAAATCGATAAACGACTTAAACGGATGGAAGATACGGCCACATCACTACTATCAGTGCATGAAACCCGTCCATAAAGGGACGCGACAGCGAGAGAAAACGTAGGATTATGAAAAAGAAAGATCTGACAATGATGAGTTCCGCGATACAAAAGATTGTGAAACGTCATGCGAGACACAATGGAGAGAGCGGGCCGATGCGGGCATCATGCATTACTAATCATGGTTGCATGCGTCCCGTAACGATCTCGGCTGATGTTGATGCGACGAGAGACATGGACCGTTTTTGATGCAGGACAAAAACTTCTATTGAAGCATTTTTTGGACTATACAGTCGACTTTGTTGATGTAATACCATTTTGACGGATAACAATCGTGTTTTATTAAGCTCCAGTAGCAATGCAGCTTGTATTCGAAGTGGTAAATGGTCACTGTTGCTTATAGACTTCTTTGAGCAAGTTCAAGTGGGATTGCATCTGAGGACGCAGTTCCATTACTAGCTTCAAGTACTAAGTTAGAGAGTCTCGTGTGTCTTTCCATTACTACTTTTTAAAGCAGAACACAGCGATGTTTAACGCAGAGATAAACGTAGCCAATGATTTAGAATCCCCAAGATATCTTGCGTTAAACTACAAGACAAATTATAATTAGTTTAAAATTAACACTAACGATCCAAAATATAATCGTACGTGATATTAATAAACCCAATTAATAAGTGGCATATGTTACTAAATTTAACTAAATGCATGTAAATATTATACGCCACGACATCACATGTTGCGTCGAATCTGTCCTTGGACAAAATTGCACACATCTGTTCAAACAATCTTCATGTATCATCAATATTACATTATAACTATTTCATGTCACGAAACGAAATACATCGCAAAAAAGTAATCACTGGTATGTACCTAGTTTAAAAGTTGCGAATGACATCTTAATAAATGTATGATATTGTAAATCGAAAATCATTCTTAGACAAAAATAAAAAGCTTTAATATGCAAGTATCTTAAACAGGAAAGCGACGTAGGATGTTTTTGGTATGACGCAGACGAAGTCACGTCAAATAATGGTCTCGCTCGAAAACAACGTCATACAGACTGCACTATTTTCGGAGATGAAACACATAAGTCACCTCTAAACATTTCGTCGAAAATCCGTGCGACTAATGAAATTACCTTTGAGATTGGTTCACAAATTCGATATTAAGTGATGGAACCAGTTATTGAAACAAACATGTCGTATAATAACATTGTATTGTCTATAATAATACGATATTATTATTAACGATATTATTATTTAAAGGTGGTAGAACCCTTTGTAGTTCGACTCCGGCGGCACCACCGCCACACTTATTTCTGCCTAA
>DWRA01002230.1:0-14528 GCA_018250295.1 Spathilepia clonius
CGCCTATCTAGATTTGTCGTTCAAGGCTACGCTTGTTGTTGCTATTACGCATACCTATTACGCAACACACTATTTTTAGCGTGGGCTAAAAAATGCAATAGGGTTGTCGACCTCTTGAATTGATATGCTATGCAGTGCGTACACAATGTGCCTGAGACATCCTAGTAGCGAATTGGAAGCTACTCCCGGCGCCTTCCTTATGTGTTTTCTATATTTGCAATTGTAATAATTCTAGAAAGACAATTTCTGATTTAAATCTGTTCATGCAAATTATAAATATACCTACTAAAACGGTCTCAACATCTGTTTATTATATTTGATCTAATTTATTTATCTGTTGACATCTATATTGTGATACTTGTCTTAACGAAAAAATACTATTTTAGTAGCTTATACTGCCCATTGAACACATTACTTTGTTTTATAAGCACAAAAATACCTACACTACAACTTGTATAAGCAACTAGCAAATAAATCTTACGTAGATACGAGTACATTAAAAAAAATATATTACCTATTCCTTTTGGCAAATTGGTTAAGACACAAAAAAATTCCATTAACACTATGACTTCGTTTGATTATTAAAAATTGGAATGAAAGCTCGAAAACAGATTTAACATAATTATAAACTAAAATTATAATAAATATATTTTAGAATTAATGTGACACTAATGTTTTAAATTGAAGATTGCGGGATTCCTCACATAATTAAAAGTCTAGAACTATTGAACCTAATAATACGAACGCATAATGTTTTTGAAACATAATATATTACATGTAGGTACCAACCAAATACGTCTTGAACTACTAACCACGACTTTTATAGCGTTGTATGAAAGAATCTCGTTCAAAGATGTAAACAGACGTACCTACATACCAGAGTAACGTTATATCTCAGTTATGTTTATGGATTTTTTAGCATTCCTTCGTCGAAGCTACGTAGCGATCGCTGTTAGCACTTCCTTCCGCGGAAATTCGCCTTAAATAAGGCTAGCTGTTCGTGTTTTATTTATTACTTTAATTAATATAGTATGATTATGAACGAGTTTTAAATTATAATTTTGATATAGATGTAACAGTTACATTCAGTACGTAGAAGTAGTATTAGAAACTATTGTTTTATGGCTGGATTTAAAATTTTGAGAATAAATAGTATGTAGTAATAGATAGTTAACAATTTATTGTTTCGTTTGAATAACAGATTGTTGATTAATTATGACAATTTCCTTATCTATTATTGTATTAAACATCTATATTTTGATAAACATATACCTTAAGAGAAAAAATACTTTGAATCTCTTATGCTGAACCCAATATTTTTTTGCAGACTGCTCAATATATTTTTATTGTTCGTAGATAGATACGTATATATTGCATGAAATATGGTCTTGGAAAATTAAGTCGTTGACCTGCTGATGGAGTTAAAACATGTATAACGGTATTTATTTAGCATTCGAATATTAAATGTATGGATTCTAGGTGTAAGTGACTTTAACTAATAAGTATACAATTTTTATAGATTATTATACACCTTATAGAGTAATAGAACTTTATGAAAGACCCTAAAATATGGCCACATGTGCGCATTTTTTGTTTAATTTTTTTTTATATTCGTTCAGTATATTTTGAAAAGCATACAGTGTGTACGTATAAAATACGAGTACATTATAAGTTCTACATTACCTAATTATAAGCTCTCCAAAAAATTATTAACAAATGCCATAATTAGCGTAATACTTTTAATGATTAAAAAGTTTACTGAAATTTTACATTGCACGTAAACATGGACAGAGCATGGAAACATACGTTACTTTGCAATTATAATTCGTATCCTGTTGTCATAAAATTTCATATTTATCGCAGAAAATTAATTATGTAATTTGTGTGTCGTTATAATTTAAATTTATACGTATCTAGATATTCGCTGTTTAAAAGAAACGCTTCTAACGGAAACGGTTATGGAACACTTTGCAAGCTTTTTCAAATAGAATGCTTAGGCTCGTAGCCTTACATCGGATAACAGAGTATGCTGCATATCTCCACGATACGGATAGGTGCCTTTACTCATATTTTTATGTTAATGTAGGCCTTCTTCGGTTAAAATTGGGCTTGATGAACTTATTACGTTTCTCCAATTATTCATTACATATTAGATACTTATGAAAAAAAGCCTTATTTCCCTAACCTACGCAAATTTTGCCTATCAAAGATCGAATTTTGACAATTTCTAACATGCAGAAATTGTCAAATGTAAATGTTTGGTAGACGAAACATTGGATAGATTTATTATTGACAACGACCCAGCAAAGGGGCCTTACATGATTTCAAATGTATAATTTTTAATGTAAAATATTCCTTATTCTGTCTACAAGTCCACTACCGGTCACTGAACATCTATATGGACAGTCTCCCGCCACCCCTATTTAAAATGCTGGCGGCTCGCCTTCACCTATGAATTCATCAATATTATAATCGATCTGACAAATGTGTGCTGCATTCGTTTTAAATTTTGTTTGTCTTCCATCCTTCACTCTTACAAACCAAACATATTTATAATTCGTATTAATATGTCCTGCATGAATTGTCATCGCAGACAGAATTTACATGTTTCAATTGTCGCTTGAATAGCCCGATTCCAAGTAAAATGACAATAAGTTACATTAAGTGAATAAGAGAATATTCCAAGAAGGATGCATGTCAAAGTTTTCCAGTCACATCTTGAATTAACAATATTGTACCAGACATTGTCGTTATTCATTTGTGTAAATTTAAATATCTCATAAAAATATTCAAATTTTTCAAAAGTAAACAGTGCGATGTATTTATGAAGGCATAATTTTATTCCTTATTTACTTTTAATTCTTTATTGTATTCCGTAAAGTAAAACAACAGCTTTTTATATTTACCAATAATGAAATTAACATGTTAATATAGAGCTCCCACCTTGCAAATTGAAATGATGTTGTAAAGAAAAATTGTATTATCTTTTTAACCTAACGATAAGATAGACGGGCCACCTGATGGAAAATAGTCATCGTCGCCTTTATACATTTGCATTACTAGAGGAGTCGTCAATGCCTCATCAGCAATAGTATTCTGTATTAAAATACTTCAAACAAGTTATCAAAATACACAAGAGCATCTTAGTATAGAATTTGCCTATCGTTTTCTAAGCAATTACTGTAACAGTATTAAGCTGAACGTATTGTTCTATAGACCATCGAACTTTAAAAGCTAACTCACTTTACTTTAGGTATCAACTTCGTCTATGCCAAATTCGTTATGTTAATTTTCATACTGCCATGGCGTCTGCCAGATCTCTGTTTCAAATTTATTTTATCTGTCTGTTATGGGCAGAATTTTAGGTACTAATGCTAATTTCGTAGTTGCAGACAATTTATAGAACAAAATTTACGCTAAATTGTTAAAGCGTATCAGCCATGGACGTATAAAGTTCCCAATTTATGTGCTTGTTCAAAGTAATAGACCGAACAGAAGTTGTTAGCTTAGGATCCTGCGAGCCAGCTCGGGGAGTTTGATCTGACGTTTGTTTCTCACAACGTAAATAGGGCGAAATCACTGGTCCGAAAGTCTACACGTTATGAAACTTAGACGCCTGGCCGGCTTGATAGCGGCACATTCGTAATGGTTTAGGTGTCGATTGCTCTCAAAGGGATTAAATGAAATGCGTGCAATTTATATCTCTATTAACGTTGAGTATTGTTTACACACGTCGACCGCGGCCTCGGGGGCCGAACGCCGACGCTTGTGAAAACATTCGCGCCAGATTAAAGGTAGACCTGGCTATGTGGACCAATATAACCTGATCTGCGTCGCTCCAGTTCACGTTTGAGGAAAGCGTTCCACTTTTGAAGGTCAACAACGCCTGGTCGTTTTAAGTTTGTTTACACCAGGCTCAGCGTTTCTTACCAGTTTGCATAACTAGAGGGTAGTCTCAATAAAAACAAATTGGCACTCGCTCACCAGAGTCGAGCATTACACACGTACGAGGAAGCTGGGCGACACGCCCGGAGGTGATTTACTGGCTTTTCACGTAGTTGCGATGCTGGTCGTAAACAAAATAAATGTGGAGCGAAGTATGGACACACCACTCGCCACTGAGCTATAACAACACCTATTACAAAACTACTAATTCTACCAGTTCGGTAAATGGAAGTCATATAGCTGACAGATATCGTTATCACTTAATTTCACTTTCGACGGCACGAATAAAAATTTTCTAAGCGCATAAATTTTTATTTACATATGCCAGTTTATTCGACGTCGAAGTGAATTATGCAATTAAATTCAATAATTGTGACAATAAAAGAAATTACAGTTTCTAGTGCCCATTATGTGCAGTTTTATAGTAACAGTGTTATAACGTTTTTAAATAACTTTTTAAAAGCTACTTCGATTTTAGATTTTAGAATTGTTTCTTTTTCGAGTGGATTTTTTGTTCCGATCTATATATAACAAGATGTTCACCTTTAAAAATTCCTTCGACGCCAATTAACGTGACGTAATTGCCGTTGCCACGTAACTGTTCTACGTTAATTATGGGTTGCCACTAGTAACTATATACGATACACTTCTACATACCTAGACATTGCTATATAAAGCATGGCACTCAAAAATGAGCCTTAGGAATGTATTCCTAAGTAAATAAGTCGTATTTTGAGTTATCTAGTGTATTAAATAACGTCCTTCGGAGGCGAATAAATTGTTCGATAAAGGAACGGCATTATATTACCAGCGGTGGGTTCTATGCGACGCATGCGCATTAATCTGTGAGATACAATCGGGGAATGCCACGTAAATCTGAGATACACATCTTGATATACTGACAGTACATTTTCACCTTGTGGTTGGCGGACAACACAAAGGTTAAAGGATAGGTATGTATTACATACGAACGTCATTTTCCTTTTTAAATTATACGCTGAAAAAGAAATAAGGTATTTTATTAATTCAGAGAACTGGGT
The DNA here is from genome assembly GCA_018250295.1 of Spathilepia clonius. NCBI lineage: Eukaryota > Metazoa > Arthropoda > Insecta > Lepidoptera > Hesperiidae > Spathilepia > Spathilepia clonius. The sequence goes on from DWRA01002230.1 coordinate 4,986, forward strand.
TCATTGTCAATAGTAAATGAGCTTTGTAGGAATATGAGATCACTCAAATGAGTAAGTTACTAATAGGTATTTAGGAATACTTATTTCTATATTAGGTTTATTATTTATTGAAGAGGTTTTGTGACAGCTATACTGATATATTCAGGCATGTAATATAGCTTAGTCTAGTATTCTTCGTTGTAATGAAACTGTAAGAATTAGAGAAAATAAGAATATTTTCAATTTTCTGAGCAAAAATTTTCTTTTAAAAAATGCATCTTTGTAGTAATAGTCTTACAATGTTATTAATAAAGCGACTATTGTGAAAAATAGTATCAGGTGTCTTTGTCTTATTCGAAGATATACCAAACTCATAAGGTACTGAGTTACATTTTGGGTTATTACGCTCTTGGGAATAAGGGGTTCGACCATATTCATTGCATAGGCTACACATTGTTGCGCTGACTTTTCACCTTCTCTGAAAATATTAATCACTGGAGACGGAATAGTGTAGAGGTCGCTTATATAGAGATTTTTTACGATGTAGAATATTAGAATCACGATCCACAGTATTATGAAAGTAGTAGGATTATAAAATTTAGCATATAATTGTAATTGTACTTGAAATTTCAATATTACATTTTGTACTAAATCACAGTCGGTACAGGTATTAAAGTGTTTTATACTAATAAAAAATTTTGTTGGTGTATTTCCAAATTAACATATACTCAAGCAATTATTCTCAAAAATATCTTATAATAATAAAATGTTTATTCTTTAAAATTCCATTATTTTCGCAAAATGAACTTCAACGTAAATTTTCTATAAATTGTACCTCATAAAGTAATAAGAGGTCAGTGACATTTAGCATGTAGCATTTTTCACAAGCCACTAAATACGAAGTGGCACGATTAATAAGCGGCTTACGAAAATTAAATTAATAAATAGCTACTTCTTAATCACTTTAATGCATGTAGCCATCTAACAATGGGGTTTTAACTAAATTTAAGTAAACAAATGCAGGAACTTTACGACTTCACACTGTTTTATAGTTCTCGGGTCGCGCGAACTAATTATAAGCTGTTCTATAATGAGGTATAATTCGTGTGACATTGTAATTTGACACTCACTTCGGTGTGCCGTCGTGTGCGTGTACCCTTATTGTGCACGTGTTTAGTACTTTGTATGTGACTTACTCAATGTTTATTTTACAATAAAATTTTACAGTATAATAACATAATCACAATAATTTAATAATGTCATTATGAGCGGGTTACAGTTATATAAGCCCTTTATATATTATGCTTTGATTTAAAAATAAGAATAAATATCTTAAAAGCAAATGTTGGATACAGTATTGAATGTACCTTATAACGTAATGTTTTTCTGCTGTATAACAGTAGTGTTAAGCGCTGCTGTACTCTGCTTAGAAGGCTGTGGTAAGGGACATATAGGTGATATCAATGCATGACTAACAAACTTATCTGGGATTGGTTACAGATGTCCATGAGAGGTAGTTTACCATTAGATTGACTACTCACTCGTTTTCTACATCTATAAATAAAACAAAGTAAAAAACAAATTGGATGACAAAATTAACTATGCTTAATACATTGAAGGAACTATAACTTCTAACTGGTTGTAACTCAGTCTCTTTTAAAGAATGTATTTTGACACAGACTTTGTCGAAGAAATCTTAAACATAATTTAGTTACGAAGTTCTCTTTAAATTTACTAATCTAGATATGTACCTACCTACTACAATTTGACGCGTAGATTTCGTGGATATAAACCTTTTTTATTTCATATTAAAATATCTATTAGCATTCTTAATCTTGTATTATACAGAATAAGAAATATTTTCTCCTCTACTTTCAGAAAATACACAGTCCAACAAAATATTATAACATGCAGAACCACGTCCAATTAAGACGACGTTCTTGTAATTTAATTGCCGCTTATAAGTAATTAAATTGTAATTTTATTGTAGAGAAGCTTAATTGTGCGATCCGAGAATTTTTGACGCGTTCTCCTTTTGAGGTTGGCCGACTCGTTTGAAAGCTACCCACTCTTAGTAAACGTTTTAGGGTTCCGTGTGTATCCGCTAAGTATTTTATAAAAGTAATAATTAAGTATGAATTGAAATGGAAAAGCATTATTGCGGATTCGTATCGACGGTCAACGTACGTGTCAGACACGGGCCGTAGCAGACAAAATAATACAGTTTTATACATAGTATGAACGTATTTGTATCATCCAGAATACGATCGCGCCGACACAATGTGCGTCCTTAAATGAGATCTATGTATTTAATACACATACCTCTCGCTTGCCCTTAAAGACTTTTCTTCTTTTCCCTCCACATTCGTTAGTTTTTTAGACCTTCTCTTCAATGAATTTGTAAAGGTCCAAGGCAAATTTATTTATTGAATAACAATTAACTTTTTAAATACATAGGAACAAATATACATACCTAGCCATACGATCAAATCATATATACGACTAGGATCTTATACTTATAGTAAAACATAATAGGATATTTTTTACTTCAGCAAAATTGTAAAGCTACGGAACCCGCTCATTTACACGTCAAACGTTCTTGCCCGAAGTTTTCTTTCCGACCAATAATAATTAATACAAGTTAATGGCTTTATCTAAAGGGCTACATTGGCTTGTCTTAGCATCGGGCCTGATTTATAGATTTAATCTAGACTTAACTCGTATCGCGTAGGTTTTATAAATACAGGTTTTATGGAAATCAAGCGTGGGGAATTATAATTGGGGATTGTAATTACTGGACTAACATAACCACCCATGGCGTGCTTAGCTATCATATGTTCATATTGAAATCTTATAAAACGCTTATTTTTATTTTGTCCTATTTGTTTAACGGTAGCTACGTAGGTCGATGTAGATGAGCAGAAATTGCTTGCTTATGTAAATTAATATACCTAACGAAAAAGGGACATTGTTCTGTTAGAAATTGATAAGTTCTATTTAATGAAATTTTAAGCCCATTTAGGGTGCATGCAGGAAGTATAGGTAATCAAAAGGTACAGACTTAGGTATTCTTATTATTTTTCTAATGTTGAAATATTTCGTTAGGTTTGAATATGCGTACTTTGTTAATTTTAGTTACCATTAAAGTATTTGAACGATTTTTATGTACTGCCCTGTTAGTTTATATAGCTGTGAAAGTATTCGTGCCGTATAAATTTACCTTACATGCATAAAATTATTTCAATTTCATTTAATGTTAACATGTTGGTAAGTCAAGTTAAGTTAAAGATTGACTCACGTGAGCAATAAGATTTTGTACTTTTAAATTGATGTCTCTCAACTAACACTAAATATTACGATATTTCAGTAAAATTGAACGTAAAACCTACGTTTCAATAAATCAATATTTTCTTTCAACTTAACCCTAATATTTTAACCAACATTTGATATGATAATAAATCGTTCGCATCAAAGCGATCAATGAACGGAAAAAACAATATTTCGGTTAAATGTTTCATCAGATCTGTCCAGCGCGGAAGCTTCTCCCTACGGCTCAATCTTATAAATAGTTGCTAACATCTGTAGTAAGAACACTCGTTTGATAATCGATAAAATAAACAGATTAACATGAATGGAGTTTCTACCCACGCTTGCAACAGAACCTTAGTAATTAAAACCATTTAGCTTTAAACATACTAAAGATTTTTCTATTTTATTAGCATGTTTCTTAGTATTTGCCGACCGGAAAGCGGCTACGATAAATGTCATACTAATATTTACATAATTTATACCGAGATGGTACTCCTACGTATGGATATGCAGCTTTCAACGTGCCGAACAGCAAATTTTGCGTGTAGCTATGATATAAACAGATTTCGATGCCTGCTTTGATATGTAACTTCATACCAGTGTAGTATGGGTACACATGTACCTACAACTTATCTACTTGCTTCTAAAGTATGTTTCATTACGAGGTATAAGGTGGACAATATTTTACAAATTCAAAATTCCCAATAGTAATTTTAATATACGTACCGTCAAGTCCGACCCTTGTACTCAACTTCAAAAACACGAGGTGTCAAATCTGAATTGTAATCGGCAATAAAACCCACGGGATTGATATAATTTCATAATGCGCTTGCAGCCCTTAGCATTCGAGCGGCATAGCGTAATGTATGTTAGAGGGTACTGAAGGTATCTAGGGGCTTTAGGGATCTAGGGGCGCAGGGTGCGTCTGACATTGAAGTAGTGCCAATAACAGAGGTATAAATAGCGGGGGCCGGCGGTACGAAGGGCGTTACATCGGAACGAGATCAGAATATTTTGTTGGGTTGCTCGATATCGTCCCAAACAACGGATTACAATGCGGGAAGCCTCGCCGATACCGATCTCGCTACTTGATCAATTGTAGAGCCAAACAAATTTATTGCATCTACGTGCGAATATACATATTTGATTGTTTCAGTTTAATACATTGTGTTGCTTAATGTCGCTGTATATCGTTCTTTGTTACTACTTACAACAGTTTTGTTTAAGTAATGGTCTATCGCTTAATTATACACAAATTGGTGTTTAAGTAAGTTTGTTCCTATAATAATTGAATTCTTTGTATGGTAAAAACACACACATTCAACTGAAAACCAGTTCTTTATCATGTTATGTGTATAATCATCGATCTTCTTAAATTATTTCAAATGTAAAACTTGACCAACTAGTTCAGAGGTGGCATTTGTATTAGCACCAAAAAAGACATAATAGCAGCTATAAATTCTCCCCTAAGAAACGAACACCCTCGAAGTAGACAAAAATGACCAGAATAAATTGGAATGGTAGTGGCAGCCGATAAAACATTCAGTTTATGGGGTGTCATATTTACATTCGGAAATATATCGATGTGGGAATGTACTTACCTATTACTTGGCAACGGTGGACAATATGCTTCTATTCTTTACCATTTAAATTTGTTTTACCCCCTCAGCAGGCACTAGCCCTAAGCTAGCTTGGTTCGTAAACAAGTTTACACGTACAAAAGGGTCGCGTAGATCCTTTTTAACCCTGCTATACAATATTTTTATTACAGAAAATGTTCTTCATAGTAATAGTAAAGAGAATAGTTTAATGGATTCGAATTATTCTTTGATTGCTTTAGCAATTTCTTGTTTAGATATTTTAGACATCTGGCGCTCAGCTTAGAGCCATTGTATGATTACAACCGAAAATTTAGTTTTGAAAGAAGCCGAATAGTGGAACAATAATTAATCCATAAACAAGCAGTGAAAACGCACAAAATCAGAACGCTGTATAAATAACAAAATATCGGCGGATTACGCGGAAGGTTGTTTGTTCATTACGTAAAAGTTGTTAGGTGTAGGCACAATCTGCTAATCCAATCACGTAAGCACTTCAATTACGCTAAGCTTGTTTATGTGCGTAAGGGTGCTAATCGATTGCCAATAAATAAGACTCCTACCTATCGTTTACTGCGTAATTTTATTCACCCCGCGGACGGAGTAGCTTACGAGACTGACACGACGACACGCCAGAAGAATTTAAAAACTGTATGTTAGGAACGCAGGTTACAGCGGTCCAAACGGCACGACCACTGATTCCGGATGTCAGTAACTTCGCATGCCCATAACCCCATGCAAACGTTACGTTCAGCTATATTTATACGAAACAGGCGCGAAAACACCCCTTAAATTGTGGCTCAAGATTAGTCGGCGCAATTCTGCCGCGTTACGGGAATAGCGATGCTACCAAATAAAATGTTTAGGGTCATTTTGGCCGACAACGAGCGTAGCCCAGCTCTCCCAAACGCCGATAGGCCTATTTTACCCCACGCCCCGAGGGGAGCTATATGGCTACGCGGCTATCATAAATTTTTGGCCGCAAATTTGCAATCCTATCTTTTTGGCCCGGTGAGGGAGGCTTAACATTAACATAACTGTATGCCCAGCAATTTACCGTGTAGCTTTATGAATATCTACCTGAAATGCCGTCCGATAGAGATCCTCTTTAATTCCACGCTTTTACGGACTTAACATAAAAGAGAAATATGTTATTACTGGCATACGGACGAGGATAAATAATACACGATCCTATTTAATCTACATATAATTTTTACGAATGACTACTGAGTTTTTAAACCTGAAATTCGAGTCGGCGTATATTAATGCGTTGATTTAGCGTTCAGAGATGTTCATGAGATATTGTTAGAGTTTTCTTCTTGGTGGCGGATTAATTTTTAATTATAATTGCGTCGTAGCAAAATGGCGGCGTTCAGCGAGGAACGCGGTCTGAATGCGTGAGAGACGCGATTTAATCACTGGTCTTATAACGAGGGGCGGGAAGGGAGAATATTAAACGCATTCTTGAATTATAAGGGCCCCTTAATTGCGCTTAGATATCTTCTCCTTTATTACAATTTGTATGAACTTATTTCAATGGGCTTCGTATATATTGCTGAATACGGCATGATGTCTTCGAAATCGTAATCATGGCAACCAAAGAGAGATGTTTTTTTAATTACGACACGTTTTATGAAAACCTCTTTTAACGGAAAAGTATTATCAAGCAACATATATCAATCAGGTTACGTTGCGGACGTTATTAAAGGACTCATTACGTGCATATCTACATTCATCCAAGTAAAACATAATGCGGCCATATTGTAGTTTACAAGGACATAAAGGCGCATACCTACCTCCCATTCGCCGCTTAAGGGCACATTACACCCTTGGAATAGGGCTCTCGTAATTAAAACGCTCTAAAGTGACAATTATGAAGTCTGACTGAACGACGTCTCCTGAGGAATGTTCATAGAATGTGACGAGTTACAGGTGCATATCTTAATTATATTTATGTACCTTTATGGTTTCACCGACATATTACGCACTTACTTTTATCAATAAGGTCATCGTATTAAAGCAGAAACGAAATAAATAAATCATATGTTTTTTACGACCTGATAGTCATCGGAACTTAACATTTTCGAGTTACTTTACGGGCGAAAATAACTCAAAAATTGTTCAAAATATTGCCTTTCCTCTTATCATTCGTACCAAACTTTCCCATTGGCCCCAATAATTTTTAATTGCAGCAAACCAATAAAGGAATTATCTGCGGTCGAGGCTACACATCAATCCGGAGCCCGCATTAAGTTTCAATTACGACAATTTATGCGTTCAAGTCGATACATAGAACTGGCGGTCCATAAATTGTGCAGTTGAATTAATAAATGCACAATAGAGGGACTAACGACCGCTGTCGGCGGTACCGCCTGCGACGCTGGAACGCACTGGAAAATTTAATTTGCATGCAACCCCATGGACTAACCCTTCACAGCCTTGTTTCGTTAATTTGTTATTTGTCCGACCAACCGTCCGACCACAACGGCGATCTACTCTGCTATAAAAATGGTTTATTTCGAAAGATACTCACTATAAAATTATAAATTGATATAGTCGCTTGACTGGTAGGTTTTACCTACTCGGCGACGTTAATTTCACTTTAAATTATTGCAAAACTCCTTAAAGCATTTCTGTCTGTAAGTCAATGAAATACATATATGAGTATTAGGTATATCTAATGCGTGAAAGAAAAATCTAACATTAGGGATATATTGACGATATGTTTGGCGAGAGTTCCCCAACTGGATCGACGCACAGAACCTGCCCAGGTTCGATCCTAGCCAGATAACGATCAGATCAGTACGTAATGAATTTCGATTTATATACCTACTGAATCTTGTCTATACCTTTCGGAACTCCTATCTATTTCGACTAGTGTAAATATGCAACTGTAAGAAACGTCCAAATTTAATTGACTTAAACTGCCATCTTTTACGGTATTCATCAAATTGGTTCATAATTTAGCGTTCGGTAATTTTGATTATCTTTCATTGTTTTATCTTAGAATAAAAAACATTACTTACATGTTACTTTTTTGGGCTTGAAGTCCTCATAGCTGTAAAGAAATAAATATCTATAATATGAAGGGTGTTGCAGCTGCTCCAGTGATTAGGCGGTCCATTCTGATGAAAAATGTCTGTGGTCAATATGTCGCACATTAATATGCATGAGCAACCGCAGTGCAGAAGAATATTAATATTTTAATGTGAGCTTGGAAATTCTTGCTATGTGCAACTTGCTGCGTAGGAATTATGTTCGTGGGAGATGGTTTATGTCGCTATTGACATTTTAACTAAGTATTACTTATGTCTATTAATATATGCATTTAGTTCATTAAAGATGTCCATTGACGGCAGTGACCATTTGCCATCAAGTGGAGTGCATTATATAAATAATATTAAAAAAATACTTAATAGGTTTGTAGTCTTATTTTCTTTTTATTTTCATACATAGCATTTTTTAATACATAAGTAGCAAACGAGCATGCAGTCTACCTGATGGTAAGTGACCACTGCCACCCATGGTCATCCGTAATCAAACTCAGATAAGATTAGTCTAGCCTGAAGTCGCCTACAGATATGTCGTTCCTTTCGACTAAGTTGGAACCCGTCCGATAAATGTGTGAAAAAATGTCCTTATATTTAAACGAAAGAATATTTCTAAGTTATACAACTTGCCAAATTCCCCTTTAAAATTTAGCTTACCTTAAAATATTAAATAAAAGAAATAAGAAATACGACGCGTAACGATGCTCAAATTTAAGACGCTCATCACTCTGATAATAAACCGGTAAGAATACGGAGCAATATTAGCTAGACAACATTTTTCATAGATAAAAGCTACCATTTTACGCGAGAGCACTCTACGTAGACGCTTTCGTACATTAGGGAGTCAATCCTGCGATACATTGGCAAGTTAGGGAGGGCGGAGTTAAATTATAAAATATAACAAAAGCGTTCCTCCCTTTTGTTTTTTAAATATCTGTGGAATAGGGCGCGAGCATTCTGTGCGGTATTCAAATTTGGAAGCCTGCAGGGGAGGCTAATTCGATTTAAATTACGTTACGATATTACGTTCCGTAAAATATAGCCGATATAAACAAGAGAGGGTTAGGGAGGCAAAGGTGTTCTATCATGCCGTAATTGTATTAGCTTATAATTATTCAATACGCATATGTTTTATAATCCATTTCAAATTACTTCGAATACAAATTGCTGGATTAAATCAAACGAACTTGAATTAGATATACGTGAGCAAAATGTTTGTACATATAGTCTCAAGCGTAACAAATAAACCTTACTTTTAGACGTATTCACTTTAATGTTAAGTCAGTAGATAACAAAAACTCATGATACTATTTTTTAATACTTTGTGACAAAAAACTCACAACCTTTTAAAATCTAAACTTGACATTTGTTTTTGTTGGGGTAGGTGTGTACATATATGTATGTAATAGGTTGTTCGGAAAGTAATTCGTTTTTTGCCGACAATTGATTTGATTGTATTTTTTTGATCCCAACTTCACACTTAGGCGCATAATCATTATATGTTTTGAGAAGTGATATAGCAAGGCTTGTTTGTGTGTGAAAAAGTTCAGTTGATTTTACGCAGTAGTTTTTGGCAGGTGCCCTTTTAAATATGGAGAGTAATAAGC
>DWRA01002231.1:0-14525 GCA_018250295.1 Spathilepia clonius
GATCACAAATGTCCATGGGCGGCAGTTGCCACTTACCATCAGGTGGAATGCTTGCTCGTTTGCTACTCCATCATATACAAAAAAAGTATGTTACATGCATATATATGGATATCAAAAGCTGAATGAAATACATGTGATTATGTTCCTGAACATGAAGTTCTCATATATATATTAAGGACAGTTAAATAAAGTTATTCTATCGTTATCTCAGTACTGCAGTTCAAGGCACGAACTTGTAAGTTTTCGAAGTAATTTTCCTATGAGATGTTAAAATCACTCGTTTTAATGATGATACGAAACAATATAAAAATGCTTGCGAATTGTACACAATGTTACAAAAGAGTACGAACTCCATCGTTGGGCACCTGTCTGTGTATTGAAGTGATACAGAAACTTTGATTCATCAACAAAATGTCGCTACACTAGTGGCGTTTTAAGACAATTATTGATGGACTGCTCCTAAAATTATTAATACATACCAAGAACTTTGTCAAATCCATAGGTAATGAACAATACTACAGTGATTAAGCGTCTAAGAGATTGATGCCCGCGCTAATAGCGCGCCGTTAGAGTACACACTTGGAACTAGGCTTCATCACAGAACATCGAACCTAGTAATATTAATTATGTTCCAGATGTTTAAGATGGACATCACGTTAATTTAGAACATATTATAGATAGTTATAGTTTTGTGGTTATGGTTGCGCCGTGTTTTGCTGCACACATAGGCATTTAATATCGAGTGCATTGTACCTGTAAATTGTACCAATGAAATATTGTTTTAAAGATTTCACCTTACGTACACAGTATTACTTTACTGAAAATAAAAACAACATATGAAGCATTTTTGTACCCTACTTGTAGTTAAAAGTTTTTCGCACCTAATTTAAAAAAAATATTCGAGCCTCCTTATTATTTTTTTTAGCGTGTTATAAAGAAATTATTGAAATCTGTTCCTATGTAGCCACTGAATTTAATTTTGTTTTAAAATTCTTCATTCGCAAGCAATGCCGCAGGCTACACTAGCATTACAAATTAACTACAAGACGTAGCTACTAAGCGGTCTTCCTAGAAGTAATCCTGTTGCTGTCATTGCCAGTTGTCGTCGGTGATATTGTTTCCCGCGACCTCAGCCCAGACAGCGTTCCCAAGTACTTATAGCAATTTCGTTCTACATACAGAATAATATCTCGAAAACCAATAAATATAACTGTAAATAATGCTTTTCTCGGCCTTCTGTTTCAAATACCTAAATATAAAACGCACAAACAACGGCTTTTATTGACTTGATCGACTTTATAACACATGTTTAACAAAATTCAACACTACCATTAACATTGATTTGATTTATACAATATACACTGCACATATTATTTAAATTTTTGATCGTATATAGATCGCAGCTTCTGTATATCGTAATCGATTTATAAATCATCATGGGTAATTGGGAATTGGATCCGGTGGGATAAATATACATAAATACAATTTAAGTGTAACAAAATAACAACTTTCTAGAAAATTCGTACGAAACTATATATGGTAGATACCTATAATGATAGCGCGATTATTAAAATATTTGTCTGCCTGTTTGTCTTACTTTATCTATGAAACGGCGGGACCAATTTTTATGGGACTTAAATATCTAATATTATGAAGAATTACTTACAATATGTACTTTTTAAATATATTAGAGTACCGCGCAAAAAAAAATATGCCCATAAAATGTGCCGCGCGCGCCCCACATTTGTTATAATTTATGAAGGTATCGAATTTAGGTTATATGTATATGTTGTATGTTACATTTTTTAATTCGAGTGGAACAGCGCAGGGCATTTAGTGTTACAAAAATTAGCAGCATTTCATTATACCACGTTACATTCAGAATTCCACGAATCCTTAAAGCTAGTCTGAATATAGTCATAATTAACCACATAAGTTATGAGCTCTCGTTGAAAGATTTTCCTAGAACTTTAATCAGAAAGGTTTAAATTTCGGTACTTATGTAATTTACAAACTACTTAGGTAACCTTTCTTTAACATGGGGTGATCCTAATTGAATTCCTCAAAGCGGGGGCGATAGAGAATACCTGCGATTAAAATCCCTCGGGCGCCCTTTACGGGATCACAGGTAAACTTTCACATTATATTGGCATTACTTTTTGCTTCATTTCTTCATAATGTAACAAAGGTACCCCATCCCATGTGTTATCAGTAGAAGATGGGCAAACTACACCTCTTGTGTGTCCCTATCTGGCAATTTTTAAACACCTTGACCTTGTTAACTTGGCCTCTACTAAAGATATATTGGTCGAAACCAAAAATGCTGTATAATAATGTAATATAACGAATATTATTCAACCGGGAAAGTGTTAATGCCATTCCATTCCGGCTGCCTTTACCTTTACCATAGTACCTCAACAGTAGCAACGCATATATTATGACCCCTGTGTAGAACTCCTGTCCTATATGAAGTTGATTACTGATGTCCAAGAGCGTAATTGACTGCTTACCATCAAATGAACTGAATCGCTTTCTACTTAAATTAAAAAAAAATAAACTTACCGCTCATCTGCTGTCACTAGTCACTAAGGCCCTTGATTATTTCTAATCGGTTTCAAGTAGGAAATTTATAGAGCTGACGTCGATTATAGATGCATTGTTGTCCCAGAGGTCTAAGTTGAAATACCTAATATTAATCTTTGACCCACAACTCCTTTAAATATTGACATCGGTACCATAAGACAGATACATGTACGTGTCGTGAGGATGCCATCACGAAGGACTCTACCACCGTTAAAACGATCTATAGTTTCCGATAGTTTGTATGATAATGAACATTAACAGACAATATTCAAAAGATTTAGGAACAGCGTAACATGCAGCTACGGCATAGATTTGCTCCACCAATATCCAATAACATAAAAGTTATTATCAACACGGACAATCGCAGAACTCTATCACAAAGTTGAAGAACAGGATAATCTACAAAGTTTCGCGTCGACAAGTCTAATGGACTCTGTCAGAACCAAACGTAATGCAATTAAAAGTTTATAAGAAAGTGTGAGAATGTTTTTCCTATTGTAGGGAGACAAATTCCTTCCTCGTTTTCGTATTTTACGAGTAACAAAAGAACATGACTACCGAAAGCCACTACAGCCGGTGGACGTTTCTGACGATTGTATCTCTCTGACGTAGCAAGCCGTCTATGGTCCACTATATGTATAGAACCATTAATATTTACGGTGATTGTATAGACCCACGGGGGCACTGATCACTTAATATCGTATAAACTCGTTTACTATTTCAATTTGATAAAAAAAAATCGATCGCTGGTACCTAACGTGCAACAACCTGCGTATGTACCGTTATATTTAGTTTACTACATTCCTTGTATGAAAACATAAAATCCGAAAATATTCGAATCCTAGAATCGATATTCATATTATTATGCTATCTACATGGATTGTTTGTCAGCTGCTAAAGCTTAGGCCTCCATTGGACTTAAATAAAATAATCAAGTTTCGTCTACGATTCCTCATCAAAAGAATTACTTGAATTATTGTTTTTAGAACTGATAATTCCTAAATTTCTTACAATACCGCCATCTGTAGTAATAAGATGAATTACATAGCGTACAGAAAATGTAGTACAGGTTTCAATATCACAAAACGTTATTCTATTTTGTGTTTGTAATTTAGATGGCGTTCATAGACGACAGAAAAATGAAAAACTCATAATTTTGTTTTATCATCATACAAAGTAAATGCTCGAATATATTTCTTTTAATTAATGAGGCAAAAAAGTAAATAACCAAGTATTATCAGTACATTTAAAAGTAGCGTCATCTGTCAGCGAACTGAGTGAACTTTTTCGTAGGTAGGCGTGCTGGTCTCTCCACCTTCTCAGTTACGTAAGTAACTGAAGATGGCGCTGTACGGTGTTACGCGTCGAATAGAATTCACATCGTTAAATAAATATATTTTGTTGGCCGTATATTAATTAATAAATTCACTATAAAAATGTTATGACTCCTTTTATACTTTGCACATAGCAGAACCTGTTGAGATTCAATTCCGGGTGTACCACCGATTTTTGCCTTTTGGCGACGTTGATAGGCCTCGTTGTAGTCTGGTTTAAAGGGCGTGGTAAGAGAGACATATAAGTATGGCGACGTGTAGCAACTTAGTCCTCAGAGGTAGCAACACATTTATGGTCGACCCCACGTAAGAATCTAATCTTATCTAGGGTTGATGACAAATGTCCACCAAAGCCTCAAAGGATCTTGCTTGCTCTACAATGACCGTGAATCATCAAAGAAACAAATTTTGTTAAATCATCATAATGTATTAATATTTCTCAGATTAGGGCTACAGAGCATTCGCAATTGCCACTGTTGTTAGTATCGTATCTTGGCAAATGGCTTGCAATTTTTTTTACACTTGAATTATATTATTATCTTAAGATGAGCAAGGTCTGATTGACTTCCTCTTAGAGTAAAAAAGGATTAAGTCTTAGTTCAATAGGCTGGCTAAGATGAGAACGTTATGGAAAACATTTTGTCATGGACGTTTTTCACAACTTCAACGTTGTACAGCAATTTCCGTATGGTGCGCGGATACAATAGTCTTTGCTTTCCATAGGAGCTGTGAGAGGAAGCTAAAGGACCCAAGACCTGGGTAGCAAATTCTTTTAACGAAATTAGGTACCTATTGCAATCAAACACGCAATAGATAGACGCAATAACTACGATAAAACCCTTTTAGGCAAACACTAACACTTATATCCAGCGATGAGCTTAATAAAACTGTTAAGTGGGTCAAAGCAAGTTAAGGTTAATTTTTAAGACATGTAGTAATAAATATGTATCCCAGTTCTTAAGTTGTTTCAAAGAACACAGAAAGTGTTTTGCCGGATTGTTTGCTTAATTTCTTTCTGTTTGTGAAAAAATCTCTCAAGTGTTTTATTTCGTTTCAAGAAATTCGAACAAAACAGGCAATTTTGCAAAGTGCCTTCGACGCCCGCTGGAGACCTCTTAAAGCCTCTCGCCAAATTGTTAACAAGTTAGTGAGTATTTTTGTTTATTTTACTCCCTAATGGATTATTCTGATATACGCGTACTATTAGAATCCATAAAATATTTGTTATGAAAAAGGTTTAATAAAGTAACAGAACATAACTTGATAAATGGAAATTGCTGTTGTTTCCGTTTATCAGAACACTATCCTTTATACGGGAGATATAGGACAGGACTATCAAACTTTTTTACTGCCATCAAAGCTTTGCCTACCTTCTCTATTATTGTATTTCGACAATATCTACAATTACAACAATTTTCCTAGTTTACTTTGAATTAAGTATCACTTGTTCTCCATACCGGTGTTTCAAGTTCTCCTTGTTGCTATAAGTTATTAATTTATACTGTTGCATTCAATCAATATTTTCTATATTGATAGGTCCATGCAATTATTCCGATTGTAGTTGATATCATGGACTCACAAGCCGTACTCGGGCACTCAAACCCAAAACAGAAATCGAAGTTCTCTTTCAAATGTAACTTTAGATATTAGACTCATCTAGCCTATCTGTAAATAAATAGCAAATAAAATAAATTAGGCAGAGTTAAGTCAAGGACCTTTTCTTTGAGAACTTTCCCAATACTAATTATGTATAAACATTGCCAAGGAATGTTAGCCAATAAAATCTAATTAATTACACCCGAGCAATCACCAAAACTTTTAATGTCGAATACAATTAATAAACACTTTGATTAAATTTGAAAAGGTCAATAAACAAGAACGCCTTGACTAACAGAGATTTTGATTAAAATATGTCTAGAGAATTAAAATGTTTATATCCCCTTTACATAACACCCATTTATTATTTTTTACACCCGTTATTTTTAAACAATAGCGAAATACTAAAAACAAATTTTCATGACCTGTTTTGCCCTTTAGAGGACGATTTTTTAAAATCTTTTACTTAATAAATTACCACCTTTTAATTTAGCACTTTTTTATTAATAAATGGGAATTTTATTAATAAAATGGGTAATACATCAAAATTTTCCGACAGTAAATATTCACTGTCACAGACAGTTAGTCAATAAATATAGGGTCAATCAGTTTATAAATATAGGAAAATCGTTTAAAACCTATTTAGATATTTTGTTTTAAAAATGTACTAAAGTAGCTATGTAGTATAAAAAATAAAAATTGCCATAGAGTATTCTTAAATAGTTGTTGTTACAACCATATACTTAATTTTTTTCACCATGTTATCCTGATCTGGCTGCGACATATTTTGTAAGTACATGAACAAAAAGTGTCAAACTAACCAATGTCAGTATTGCTCAAGAAATTTGAAAGGTTTACAATAAAATATTTAGACTCGCATTGCTAAAACATCATCGCTTATTTTTATTTTGATTACGGTGATGACTGAAAATTTGCCACTTATACCGGAAAAACAGTAAGTATGCTTATTTACAGGTATTTTATCCCAAAAATATCTAAAGTTGCGGAACCAAAAGGAGAGGAAGGAGACGTTCTACAAGAAAGCCCACATTTCTGGTCTAAATACTGAGACATATATCAAAGACTTAAACAACAGTATTGAGTGTAATCATTTCGTTGTATTATCCGTTCATTTTAACTTTAAATCTGCGTGGATTTCGACACCTCGCCCATACTTCACCTTATAGTTTAATACTTGCATAAATTTGTCATTTTTTAAAGTAAGCAAAGTTTAACTGATGTTACAAATCTTTTAGTATTTATTAAAAATCTGATAATAATTTTGCAAACATTACGATGTGACGTGACGTCATCATGCTCTGCCATCGTCGCGCCGTGTTGCAGCTACGGGCTGTAACATTATATCAAAACTAGATTCTACCCGCGAATTCGCACGCATATATTATAATACAAAGTTGTTTTACAAACAACTACCATGCTTTATTTTAAACTTTTATGATTGATTTTCCAAAAACAGTAATACAGTTGTTTCATTACTTCGTGGCGCTTGCATGAATAATGGCGGATTTTCTTACAAATCTATACTCTCTTTACCCCTCAAGGGTTGAATTTAAGAAAATCTTTGCTTATTCCTCATGTGTATATTGAGAACAACTGTGAAATATTTCAGGTTTATTGACCCAAGAGTTTTGGCCGTGCACTGACGAGTATGTGGCGACATCCCACATCCCTTCAAGAGAGCTATCTCTCGTGGCGCCAGCCATTGTATTCTGAATTAAGTTACTGACATTTTCTCAACATCTTGTACATATAGTAACTCTTCACTAAGAATGCCAAAGCGCCGGTGGGAGTCTCCCTTTGCTAAAAGTCAGTCAATATATCAATCTGTACTTCTATTTTATATAGGTATACAGGTGATTGTAACGTCTACATTATATTTTTGTTCAGTAAACGTATTCCATGAAATCCTCGTTTAATATTTATGTAACCATTTGTTGAGTAAGTATTTTCTAAGAAAATACTCTTTATTTGTGTGGTGACATAAGGAGATTTCAATATTTATTTTTGCGATTGATACGCGCTTTCACTTTATACACAGGCATACTGTTATTCTCGCTCGCTGTAGTAAAGACAGCCATTCATTGAAGAACTTTTTTGTTCATCATAAATGATGAAGAAAAAGTCGCGAACATTGAGTTGACTTCGTAGTAAAAGGTATAATTTGAACTTGGTAATTACCAATTCTTCGATACCAGAATCTTCATACTTATTTGTGTATTTCCAAATAAATGGATGTAATACCACCGATCTAATAAATTAAAACACGTGAGAATTATATTCTTACTTACATTTCAGAAGGTTTAAGCCCTTGTATAGAGCTATTTAACACCATATGTACATCAATGTGTAGTTCACCTACAAAGTGTCTTGTTTGTTTGTAATCAACTAATCAGTATAGTTCAACTACAAAAGCGTGCGTAGTTAATAATACTATTAATGAAAAATATTTCATACAATGAGAGTAGTCGCGTATCTTCAGTCCAGTGAATGTGCATCTTTATACTACGATTGAAATATGAGAATTTGGACTGTGTCAGGTCAAATACAATATATTGCTGAACAAACTTTATTGTGTATTTTGAGATTGATTTTTCATACTAGAGATAGGAAATCTAGATTTATTCTTGAGGAAAAATATTTTAGTAGTTGTTCAGTTGTTCGTATAGATATACAAAATGTTATCATGTAATCAAAACGAATATGAATAACAGACATACAAACCAAAATTATGTGGCGCCTGAGACAACAGATGTTCATCAACACTAAATAGAACAAGAATTTTATTTGCGCTTAATTTTAGATGTAAATTAAACAGTAAATGAGCACGCAACCCTTAACTATAGTGATTACTCACAGTCTGAAGTTCGTTACCGATTCGTTGCTAAGTAACAATGTCGCTTGTAAGTATCACTACCTTATCATGGAGCCGTCGGTTACCAACCACATGATGTTCTATCAATTTTTATCGAAGTCAATCATATATTTTTCAGGGATGCCTTATGCGGAGATGTACAGCTAGTACTGCGGGAAGTTTTCCGTGAACTCGATTATCTTCCACCATTGCTTAGTGAGCCATTGAAGGGTAACGATCAGAGGGGTGAAGATGGACTCCACAGCCAGCAATGGGTATTTCATTTAATTTGTAGTTAAATTTTGCGATTGGTGATGTTTTATATGACTTGAAAAAAATAATAAGCAATTGAAGCATCAGTAAACGAAAAACTACAATATATATTTCAAAATTCAACATAATTAATGAGTACTTACTTATTCATTTTGGTTGATTTCTTTGTAACAGGCAAATAAATTATCATCAGAAAGTAGAGTTCTTTACGATCAAGAAGAGGAACTCAAACAAGAGTTCGCGAAGAGATTGGCGAGAGAACCCCTGCCGAACATCTATAAGTTACATTACCCCGTGAATAAAATAAAAGAAAACTGGAGGCAGGAACGGGGAATAATTGGAAGAGAAGACTTGAGGCCATCGATTGAACAGGACGCTGGAAGTACCCATATCTTTGATAAATATAAATAGAGTAAAGATACAAGTAACTTAATCGGGGTCAAAAAGCTCTTACTGATCTTATTTCCTAGTGATAAAATAATACGAAGTTAATTTTATCATATGAGTTGTTCAGAAACTTATAAGTTTTGCTACTGAGATTTATATTTACTTTAGAGTAGCGTAGCATTATTTAGCATATAGTAGTTAATAATAAATGAAATTGTGTATTCAATCGTAAGTTCCATAATGAACAAAAATTATTGCCAGGGGACACAAGATTATGGATGAAGAACGTACTTAATAGAAGTTCTGGAGATTTGACCGAGAAGAAAAATGAATCATCAAGACAGTTTAGTGTTCAGCTGAAAGCCTACGTTGATGGCAGTTTACAATCACTAAGGTCGTTCAGTTATTTATCTGCTTCATTTTGTACATTATTGCAATTGAACTGTGTTGTCCTGTCCTGGTCTGAAAATCTAATACAAGTGTAAGTCTTTGTAACTTCAGTCACTTCCCATACGATATTTGATACTTTACTACTCTGCTCTTTATTATATGGTATTGTATTAAATATTATTTTTTTGGTTTTCTTGTTACCCAGCTTGGGCGAACTGTTACCCCGACCGCCTCCACCACCATTGCTGCCAGTTTTACGACCACTGGAACCAGAAAACGTCCTATGTGTGCCTCCACAACTCGACTTTATCAATTTCACTGTGGGTCACTTACATACGGTACGATATTTTAGGAGTCAAACGACCCTAGTGCCTACTAGTTGATACTTGAAAGTTATTTATCATGGTCCCAAATATTAAACTAATAAGTCTATTAATTTGCACTTAATTAGTAAAACAAACTGTTACAGTTTGTTTTACCTAAATCATAATCCGTTACAGTGTTGGCGATGATAATAATAGCTGTAAGCCAGGAATCACCCGAATATAATAAATGCATTTTAAAAAGAATAATTCAGAAAAATAAAACATTTATTTCTTAACTGACTTGCCATCCCATATTCTTATCTTGGCGATTTGTCCCGAAATCGAAACTGCTGAGACGTTTTTCCAGCATGAAATAAATTACCGCTATCTAACATCGATTCATTCATAGGTTTCGAACGTAATATAAATCGATGTAAAGCAAACGATTTCCTTAAATAGGGTAATAAGAATTCAGCAGCTCTGCTAATAGCCCAATTTACGTAAATTATGGCCGCAACGATCGAAGATTAAATTTTTCCAACATAGTAATGAAGTCTTACATTATCTGATTTGTGGTATGGTATCTATTTATGGTATGATTTGTAGTATGGACAAACAGGCAACGACCAAAAAATTTTAAATAACAAAATTTTAAACTTAAATATACAAAGAATTTTTAATTCGTTGATCTAAGAACTCAACCTTTAATTGAATGTGCAGCCCAGTCCAGATATATTGCTACCTTTGAAGACTAAGACGTCCTCGGAACGTCGTCTTACCGCATCAGTCTAACCATCTGAGCATAGCATCGCTTGACATAACAAATTGTTATAAGGTAAAAACAAGTAACCCGAAGGGGCTTAAGAGTGTAACCATCCTATAAAATTTCCAGCACAAACTTCGCCTAGTAAACATAACGAAATGCGAAGTGCGTTTGTCCATCCGTCCGCCCGAGCGACGTGAGTTTGACGTGGAGCTATGTTCTCGGCTGGTGGTGACGTCAGGCGCGGCGGCGGAGCTGCGCATCCACTACCGACCGAGGGATGTGAGAGAGATGAGGGATGAAATACACGTCAGGGTATCTGTGGGAAAGGCACTAAAAGTTCCTATTCATTGTTACATGGAGCCTCCTTTACTGGATAGTAAGTAGAATGTTACTGTCCTAGATAACCTAACTAACCCATAAGTTTATGAAAAAAATTGGTTGCATAGGTGGTATATTTGCTTTTATTGAAAAGTATTTGAGCTTTCCCTATATATAACTGAAATATACATTTTTATGCTTTATATTCTAGTACTGGTGCCAAATTTATCCTCTAAACAACATTCAGTTGAAGATTATTATGATGTAACGGAGGTACTCGATCTCGGAGCTAAACTACTAGGAGACGTCCACCGGACTCCTTTGATCTTTCAATGCGACGCCAACCTTGCTGCGTTTTTCCTGCTATCTGATGATGCATGGATTAACTTCTCTATAGACGTAAGCTTTAAATCATTTACCTGTCATTGAGCCTTCTCACGGGTTTTATTTTAAAATATCCCTTTTGAATTGCTCCAGCACATAAAAAAACTCTTGTGTTTTAGTGTTTCCACTATCTTGTTATCCTTTTCGACGTTGTATTTGAATCTAGATTACTATTATTACTATTAGATATATGTCAACGCAGTATTATTGTAAACTATTAGTTCTTATTGATTTTATATCGTGACTTTATTTGTGTTATTTGTTTTTTCAGATTGCGCGAAATAAAAATACACATTTAGAAAACATTTTCGGTGCGGCATCCGATTCTTTCTGGATATCGCCCACTCACTGGGCTGGTGGTGGTACCGTCACAGGCATGGCTGTTTGTTGTGCTTCTTCTCATGGCGTCCAAACGACTGTTTATAGAATTCTTTGTTCTACCGCCATCGTAAGGTCTTTACATCTGGTGGCTGATGCGTTGTTGTTTAAGCCGGATCATATTACTTTACAGGTACTGATATTTTTTCATTAAATATTAATAACAAACATATGGGCTTTCATAGACTACTATAATTAATTTACAATAGGGATTCTACGGAAACTTGCAAATGTATTCCTGCACTAGAGCACTAAATTGGGACGTCTCATTATAGTTCATATCGTAGGTTTAAAACCCAAATGCAGCAATACTAAACAACTGGCATATTTTAAAACAGCCTGTGAAAACCTATCCATTTGGCGCAGATATCACTATTGACACTATTTTTTGATTGATTACAATCAAATTCATTGCGAGCATACTTTATTTTCATATATCATTGAAACGTTTTAATATCAAACGGAAAAATGAAAAATATTCAACGTTCATCAGTGTTTCAATTATGTTTGAAAAGCATCATTATTTTGAGTATGAAACGCGTATTATTACAGTAGTTTCAAGTAGAATAGATTTTAGAACCGGTAATAATGCAAAATTTTAACATGCATTTTAAGTAAAATTTACAAAATATACTGGTCTTATTTATGTTCATATTATTGAAAATGAGAATAAGTATAACGCATTTGTGGGTAGGTCGGATAACAAAGGCAGTACAGTTACTTACAATAACATACATTCCAATCTGGAGCAGAAAAATACGGTAAATATACATGATGTTATATCTTGTTAATGTCAGGTGTGTCTCGTTTTCTTTTGATCCAGGCGCACGAAAAAGATTACGACGTAAACAGTGAGGACGACCGAGGCTGTGATTCCTATGTCAACCTAGGCGTCGCATTTCCTAATCGTTCCTTAGTTGCTTGTGTTCAAATTGTTAATCACAGGTGAGGAAATTTTTTGAGTTTTTGTTTATTATAATTTATCTAATTTCAATTTTTATCAAACAATGTGGTTATAGATTAAGAAAATTTTTTAGTTAATTTTCGGAAATTCTCACTTCTAACTCTGCATTATAACATTAAATGGTCACCATGTAATTGTCGTCTTCTGATTTAACGAATGAAGTAATGAAGAATAGTTAGTCCGATGGTTTTTCAATTATATTTAATTAGGATTCAATTAACTGTTAGTTAAAATTTTGCCGCCATAGTGACCACTTTCGATCAAGTGGGCTGTAAGGTCGTTAGCTACTTCTATTCTATATTTAAATCGTAGAAAAATGTGTCCTAGTTCGTAGATCTTTTTATCATTTGATGACTATTTGATTGGACTATTTTGTTTTCTAGTGCCATTACCTATGAGTATTACTGGAGCATGCGACGGTGGGGAATCTGTTCATGTTGGGACACCACCAATTCCGATGATGCTGATGGTGAGGAGGAGCTGTGCCCTGGCGCCTCAAAACCGTCTACAGATGATGAGGTATCCGTTAAGATGGTAGAATAAAATAGAAATTGTGCCGAATAAAGTTACTGAATAATTTAAAATTACCTTTCATCTCCTGTTTTTCGTTTTCATAAGAAATACATTTGTGGTTAGTATTCATCTTCTTTACATAAGAAATTCCTATGCACCTGAATACTTACATTGTTTGTCAGTGTTAGAATTTTATGATGTAGATAAGCTTAGCGTAGATTAGCTTGCAACAAAGCTTGGCAATGGGAACGAGGTACTCACGATTTCTAAAACGGCACTCATTAATAATTATACTATTGGTTTACGTATGTTGTGGGTATGTTCATATTTGTAATATTGTAATAACCCTCTTTATAGGAATAAAGTAGTTGTCATCCGATCGCACTTGTTTTACTGTTACAACAACGTACTCATTAAAAGTTGTAATAATCTGAAGTTCAATATACCGTAAGCTATTATGCTTCTATATTCTATCTAATAATACGTACTGCGTTTAGTTGCTTAATATATAGTGTCGTCAGAATTTACTCAATTTTCACTATTAATTTGTCATTGGCGATAAAAACTTTACAATAAATTTTACACGTAGGTAGAAATTAAGCGTGTTTATACTTTCATATTTTAAATATAATAAACAGGATAACGAGCTTACAAGTTACGACAACGTGCGAGCTGTGCGTGCCGAACCACCTCAAGGACGAATTGGGCCACGTTGCACCAGCGTGGTAGAAGTTCGAGTACCAGATGTCGGGAAGAAACTTGGTGTTCAACGCGCCGTGATGATGTGAGAATTATTTTTATAGAACAATACACAAAAATAGTTACAATAGTAGTAAATAAAGTGGTAATAAGCTAGTGGTAAGAAACGCAACAGCCCAACCGGGGGATCTGAGTTCTAATCCCAGACAAGCTTCTCCGGTTTTCCAAATTGTGTGCATGTTAAAAAAGTAACGATAACAGCTTCCTTTAATAGTAAAAGAAAACATCATGATTAAATCAGTACTCCCAAGAATTCTAAAAAAAATCTCAAGGACGTTGAGTGACGTCTACCAATTCGCGATAGACCAGCGCGGTGGAGTATCGACTAAAAACCTAACTTATTCTGAAAGGAAACCCTTGCCCGTCAGTGAGGGCGTAATTTGTTGAAACTATTAGTTAAATTATATTTCAGGTTGGTGCTAAAGAACATTCCCAAAGAAAGTTTTTTTCCAGACCTGAATCCTATGATTATAGAAACTGACGTCATTGAAGAGAATTCTATACCAGGAATATCTTCGGTAATTTTATTTAAAGTATTTCGTTATTTGAGGCATGAGAAGGTGAGCTAGGTGGTCACAGCCCGTGCCTGTAGTTCCGGGTTGAGAATAGGGCTACGGTATCCTCTGCCGGTCATAAGAGGCGACTAAAAGGGGTCTTCCGGGGTTGCGGGCGGCAAGAGTGGGAGCTCGAACCGTCCAGTGTG
>DWRA01002232.1:0-14525 GCA_018250295.1 Spathilepia clonius
CGTGGGCGGCAGTTGCCACTTACCATCAGGTGGACTGCATGCTCGTTTGCTACTCCACCGTATATAAAAAAGTAGTTAATTACCAATGGTAAGTACAACTAATGTAGTTGTACTTCGTTATTTTTAATTTAAAGAAGTTAATAGGTTTTGTTAAATATGATTTCGAAATTAACAGTTTCCATACATAAAATAAATTTTACTGTGCCCATAATTATAAAACAATAATAATTATTATTAATTCCTAATTCAAAATAGATGTTTCATATTAAAGTTTTAAATTAAAATATCTATTTTAAATTTAATTTCTTATTTAGAATAAATATTTTAATTTAATTTAAAATAAATTGAGTGTCATTATATATATGCTTAAAATGTATGGAATTTTTTTTTTAAATTCAAATTTGAATTATGCGAATTAGAATTATTATATAACTATAATTCGTCGTTAAGTTGATTTCAACCGATTTAAAATATAATTACAAGCCGAATTGACATATTAAAACTCAATATTTACGCCATAAATATAGATTGTGGGCTCTGGAAAGCCATGTTTATTTTTGCATCGTTGTTTGGTAGATACCAAAGTATTTCGATGTATAATTGTCTACCAATTCACACCTGGCCATAGCGGTGGATTTCCTAAAACTTTCCTTTGAAAGGAGATCCGTGCCCAGCAGTGGGACAGATTACATGGGACAGTTAGCGAGGATTAATCTAATGTAAGCATTATCAGAATTTTTATTAGTACCAGCTATTGTGTAATATATGTCATTCAAACATATCTAGCCGGTTGCTAATCAGACGATTTATTTAAAACCCTGACATATAAAGCATTCCAAAAGCTTTTTTCTATAGTACCAATTTAGTTCAGTACACGAGCTATATGTTTATAATTTCGCGACCCGTTAAATAAGTTTCCGTAGTGTAGCGGTTATCACGTGTGCTTCACACGCACAAGGTCCCCGGTTCGATCCCGGGCGGAAACAATACCTTTTTTTTTCTATTTTATTGACAAAACATTTATTTAAAATATTTTATATATTTTTTTTTAAATTATAAAAGTTTGTTTTTTTTTTAACATTTTACTCAGTGATTGCAAAGCTGGCAAGCAGTTACGAAAAATATCGTCTACAGATATTTAGTTGCCGAAATTTTAAGCCGTATTAATAACCAAAAAAAATTGACAATTCAAGACGTAACGAAAGAAAACTACTAATTAACTTGGACATTAGCGCGGATATAGTAATTTCACACTTGTTAATTGAAATTATTTCCGTAGATAGGAGGAAGAGGCATATTAGAATTGCATAAAGCAGTCGGTGGAGGAAGGATTAAGCGTTTCTGAATCGCGATAATGACGCGGAAGAACGCTGACAATGTGGAGTCGGTACTGAGTAGTGAGGCGAGCGCGGACACATGTCGAATACGTTTCGTTTACATGTAGATACTTAACGAGAATAAAATTCGAAAGTATTACAGCAGTTCATACTCAAAGCTACTTTGAATTAAACTGTTTTTGTAATATTATGTTAGTTTGGCACTGCGTCATAATCCCGGTATAATAAGCAAAAGGTTCCAAATTCAAATTCCCACCCGGTACATAATAAAATTGAGACTATTGTGCAAAATCTTGGTATTGCTATATTTATCTTTATGTGACTTTAAAACCTTTTAAGAATGCTGATAGTTAAAATATATCAATGTAACTTTTCAGGAATTGATAGGCGGTAATAAATTTAGTCTTTACACAACCATAAATAACTTTCCAAAAAGGTGCCAATACCTACATCCATAAGTAATTTAAAAAAAACATTAGTATTTACTTATGGAGTTATTCGTTAGAAATTGTATAAATGTATCATGCGATAATCGCAAGTCGTTTCATATGCATATCAATTCGATAAATCATTCATGCAAGCCCTACAGGAGTTGGACACCGTTGGTAATTAAGCTTAGAAAGTGGCGTGGCCAGTAGAGCACAGGGCAGGGACAGTTTCTAAATTGAACACAACACGGAAGGTCACCGACCACTGATAAGCAATCAATCCATCTCACGTTGAGTAAACTGATCTAAATACCTTACGCGTAATGTTGATCACTCACTGTGCAGGTTGCACGCGATATAATATGACGATATTATGCGATACGATATTATTAAACTACGAAAATACTTAATGGACATATAGAAGAAAGTAATATATCGCTTCTTTGCTTCAATAACGTGTTATTTAAAAAAACACACACAAGTTTATAGTAGAGCATTTTTTATAGCTTCTTCTCCATAACAAAACACCTAGTGAAGTGGTGGTAAAATATTGACGTTCAAAAAGAATTCTGTAAAGGATATACTTTGAATAAAATATTTTGATTTTGATTTTATATTTTAAAAAAATATTTCACTTAATTACTTACCATCCGATACCACCAATTACTACTTACCATCAGGAAAGATTAAGGCCAAATTTGTAACAATAAAAAAATTAAGTCTAGTCTATTTAAACTTCCGTTAAAATTTTAAGAACACGACTTCACTATAGTTAATCACACGTTCCGCGTGAATATAGCCTAAAGAAAACTCCCCGCTTTATCTCCTTGCGATAACTAAGTTGTAAACATATGATAAATTAAACAACCTAAATTAGGCAACGTGAGCTAGATTATCACTGTTTATTGTCGTAATATTTTTAAAATTATCAGCTCAACTGAGAGAATGCAATGACCTAGTTTTACACCACTTCAACAGAAAACGGGAACTTGCATATGTCGTTTGTTAACTTTAAAACTAATTTTATGTATCCGGATCTCTTTATGATAACATTTTCTCCTATAAAATAGCAAAAGGGTTCATAATTTGTTTCATATATACTCATATTGTAAACAAATCGTAATACCACTGCCCAATCTTTTTTGCGGAAAACATTAGAATGTTTAAGTCTTCAAATATTGCTACTTCGTAACTCATAACTCAACAACACGATAGATTCGATCGCTATTATTATTGGCAATACATCAGCAAACCCTCAAAGCAAGCCAGCAAATTTGCATGAATATGTTAGTAAAGGAATAAAAATTCAAGCATAGATGTTCACTACTTTCTATCTATCTGATCGACGTGTTTATAAATAAACCGTCAGACCCAATAATTGGCAATTTAAATTTGCCCTCAATCCAGTCAATTGAAAAACCTTTCATGTCTTCATTATTTTATTTAACAAGTTCAAGACGTCTCATTTCATTAAACCACCAAGGTAACTTAACTAGTTTCGAACTCAAACATAAATATTTTTTATGTAATAAAAACATCTTGTGGTTATGAAGTAGAACGGCGAAATTATGTTTCCAGCAAATGCCCTTTCGCGTAACAGTTTCATCAGATGAACATTTTTTTATACGATGAAAGTAGCGAACGAGCATGCAGTCCACCTTATGGTAAGTGGCTACAGCCTACCATGGTCATATATACTCAATCTCATATAAGATTAGAGTCTTACCTGAGGTCGATCATAGATGCGTTACTGTCCTTGAGAATTAAGATTCAGCGCCTCATATAAGTACGACTCCGTTACTACACCCTTTAAACAAGTAACCCTTTTAACCAGCAATTAATAATATCGTTATTAGACAGAAACAGGAGTCGCGGTGTTGCTACTGGAATCAAACTACAAGTGGTTCTACCTTCAGAACGTTAAACATCTTATTTCTCTGCAATTATTATTAGAATTAGTTTCAATTAGGAGAGTAATTAACTGACAGATAAAAGGAATGAATAAATGAAGAGGTCTTGTGCCAAAAGCTATGACGAGGACTACGGCGCGTGGCGGAGCGGTCACCATACCGGCCTGACGAGCAATTCCGGGTTCGATTCCCGCTCAGCCAGACATCTAAATGATGATGAGTTTAGATTTCTATTTTAGATCTGGATGTTTTGTATACGTCTTTGTGTGTGTGCATGGCAACCAAGACACAGGAAATCCCTAGTGCGCGATGGTGATTGCAGAAAGCATCTGTTTCCCCATTTTCAAAACATGGCTAGGACGTAAGACTAAACCTAATTAATAACGTACAAGCCTAAACAAAGTGGCATTCTTTACCTGTTCAACAGCATAATCAGTTTCCATTAAACTAACGTGCCTGCACTTCTCACCAACGGGATATCAGATTCCAACAAGGCATTTCCTCTAAAACCACCCACGCGTTCGTAATACTGCTCAATTGGAAAATAATAAAGTGTACAACGGCTCTTAGAACCACCTTAACCGGAATGTTGACGCAACAGTAGAAAGATAGCTTTTGCTCAAGTTTTCTAAATTTACAAGGAAACTCTAAGACTAATGAAATAAGACGAAATATAATAAAATAAAACCAAATGAAATGGAATCATATGAAATTAATTGAAATAAAATATATTAATTTTGCATGGGTCTAAGAAGACACTTATAAATCGTCAGGTTCAATATTTTTTTTAGTATAAGATACTACCACCAAATCTGAACACGACCTCAAGTGAGAAGATCGGGCTAGAAATTCAGCGGGTTTGCATCGTTGCGTTTGGTCGTGTTAGTTACACTATTTATAACTCGAGAATGCCTGAACAGATTTGGCTGAAAATTGGTGGAGAGGTAGGTTAGTTAGACAAACGCATCTGTCATGGAATAACAAATCGCAAATGACAGCTAAATAAACGCAATTTTGTCTATTTAAAAATTTGATAAATATATAAATATTTTAACTGAAGAGTGCTACCTATTAAAGATTAATTGAAATATACTTGATCAATAAAATAAATTGACTTCTTAAACAAATCTGCTTATTTATTTCCTTGGGTCAGCTAGTTTATACTATTTTAATGCCATTTTCTGACAGTAAGTTAATAATTCGTAAAATATTAAAAATATCCTATTCATTACAACATTTAATGTTACCTGTCTCAGTGTAACGATTGACTATTATTCTGTTTACAGCGCACACTTAAACCTAAGTACAAAAGCAAGGCCTGCTTTAAGACCATAGTACGCATCAAGTTTCATATTAACGACTTAAAATGATTCGTAAAATATAAGCTAGGAAACTCGATATTAAGAATTAAATTGCAAATAGTATAGATTAACATAACTGTAGTTCTTTTATGGAAGTAGCACATGAGCGTGCAATCGAAACGTTGATAAGTGGTAACTGCTACACGTGGACATCCGTAATCCTTCCTGACGTTGGTCCTAGATGCATCGCTACCCCTGAGGACTAAGTTGAAGCGCCTCGGATAAGTATATCCTCCCTTTCCACACCCTTCAAACCAGAACACAGCAGTAATACATTGTTGTTGTTAGGCAGAAATATGCGTAGCGGTGTTGCCGATCGAAACTACAAATTTATATTTCTTTCAATAGTATAAAAACGGGTCACTAAGCTTCACAAGTAAAAATCCGAAAATAGACACTTCAATTAAGCATCGTTGTCGTGTCATTGTTTTACGACTCCATCTTGTTTACTGTTATCTTCCGGTGTCGTAAGATGGAGCACGTGTAAATTTGTTTGACAAGTTTCGAAAATTTTACAGAGTGGAGGATGCCCGACTATGTGTATAGTAACTATATATGGTATAAGCCGTACGTGCTTGGATTGTGTTGAACAATTTTTAAATAATTCTTGAGGTTATACATACCTGACCGTATTATGTTGTTGTAAATTATTTTTAGAGTAGGGGTGTCACCTGTTCTCTTAACAGTATTGTACTATATTTTAGTAAAATAATTGTACAATATATTACAGTACGAAAGACTAATTTTATAGATATTTCAGACGTCGTGGTCTTCTCCCGAAATCGCTAATACGTCAGCAGAAAAACATCATCAAAATGTATGTGTAGTTTTTAGACGCGCACCGCCGGGCGACACGGCATAGGATTTTTATGGGACGATCAGAATTATTATTTAACTGTACGAAAATAGAGTTGAAATTTCAATGATGATCTTCATCGGTACAAAAATAGCAGCGATATGCTTAGGTATGATGTTCCAATTTTATTTTCATACTGTTAAGTTATAATTCTATATGTCGCATAAAAATTGCCATGCCTGATGGTCGTAGTAGTCATAGTAGGTACCCAGACCCTTATAGTAACATTTGCGAATAAATAAAATATAAATTATATTTTAAATATTTTTGTAAATAATACTCTACTATCTTTCTTTTAAAAAGGTGGCAACCCTAATTTAGTGTTTCAAACTTACGCGCCGTATTACATAATTTTGTGTATTCCGTCTCATTAGTTTCAAATAAGTAACTCATATGTTTATCACAGAATGACTGTGTGACATATGCAAAAACGTGTAATAATTCCAAAAGGTAGGGTATATGAATGCAATAGTAATTTATAATACCTTTACCTACCTATTACGTTGACCTATATCGCCGATAACAACGTTAACAATGACTAGGCGACGATAAGAATTTCCCTATTCACGACTGAAAGGTTTTACCGCATTAGAATGTTTTAAATCATTGAACTGCCATATCATAGTAATTTAATTCTTTTATAGTTTTTGTATTTATCCTCTTTTGGGCTCTTTCCCATTGATCATAAAGAAATACATCTTTTAATTGTAACAAAGTTTGGTTGATGTGGGGTTTTTACAATTTCCGATCTCATCATTATGAAGAGTGTAGTTCCATCCTGGCTAGTCAAAAGCAGTAGTTTGTGCTTCTCTCCATCTATTACAAGCATGTTAACACAGTGACATATGATATAAAATGGATCCTTCATAGTCACTAACTCCTCTGGCATCTCGTGGTGTATTTTCTTTAGTCCTAGAGTCTACTATGTATGTGTTGCTATTCCCAAGTACTTATTTCGCTATCTTGCATATCTGTCTTTGATAACGATTCCCATTGATATCAATCGCCCACAAAATATCTTAATTAGTGCTATGCCTTTAGACAAAGCTTTGAAACCAAAAAAGAACTACAAAACAGTAATAATTTACTTAATACACACCTAATAGATACATACATACAGATTACATACATAAACAATAATAATGTACATCAATACATATTTATTTTACAATATTGGCTGTAGCTAATAGCTTACATAATAGCAACTTCGACAAGGTCTATGGACTTTTCCCCTACATAGTAGTGACCACAAGAACTTGATACTCCTACACATTAAAACTAATATTAGTATGTATACATTGACGGCATTTAATGGATCTTCAGTCAAAATAACTGTTCTTCTAGAACAAATACAATACATCACAAAACGAAAATAAATTGCTATTATATAATATTTTCTATATTTTCTCATTTCCAGTTATAAACCTAACAGTACAGTGCCCAATATTATAATAGTAGTTGGTGGTGTTAGTGGATGTTTGGTTAGTTAAGATAAAATTCAGATTGAATAAGAGTGACAGTTTTTACAAAGCCAGATTATCTTTAAGCTGTGATAAGATTGTCAGTGCAACTTGTTGATAAAAATGCATGTTATCATTCAATGCATGTTACCAAATGTACTTGATGTGATCAATGCTACAACAGCTTCTAGTGTTAAGCTGAATATCAATCTTAGATTCATCGCAGATTAAGGTACCAAATGTAATCTTATATGGCATGTTTGTCTAGTCCTATCAGCAGTGCCATTGACCCATTATTGTCTCTTTGCTGGGTATGGATCTACTCTCAGAGTGAGAAGGGCTAGGCTAGTCCATCACGCTGGCTAAGTGCGTATTGGTAGACTTCACACATTTTTAAAAACTTTTTGTAAGGAACTAGGAAGTGTGTAAATTTAATCGCAATATTTTTCATTCACTGTAACAGGTAGTTTACAAAATCTGGAAATTTGCCGGGCCCCTACCTCTGATTTTCAAACAAAACTTTGAACCATTTAACCCCAATTGAAAGATAGAGTTTGGTTTGAAAAGTTATTATTGTCATTTTACTCATTAGGTAAAGTACTTTCGATATCAGTTTAAAGTTATTTTATATCTGTAATAGTTACGGAATAATCGCCTGTGCGCACTTAACGATTACACCATGTATAAGTACAAGATATTGAACTGTTTTAGTTTAATTTCTTTATCTCATTTATTTATCAACCGATTGATGAACTTCAGTGTTATTGATAAGGGTTTGGAAAATATATAAGTCATCTAAAATATTAACCACTGGGGGAACACAGTTTTTATTCATTAGCAATTTCTCCAATCAATGTCCTGCTATAACGTTATTTATAGTCAACACGCTGCCGAAAAGAATGTAGTTCAGTTATAACAAAGAATATGTTACAAAAGCTTTAAAAGAAATATGTAAAGGTCCTAAAATGAAAGTAACATGTCAAAAATACAGTAACTATTCATAAATATTTGAATATATAAATAAATATTATAATACATAAAATACTGATCCACCAAAATATCTAATTACCCAATGCAAAATTTTCAATTAAAATTAATAATATAGTTAAAAATATTGATTTTATTTGTAGGTTTACTACTGGTGTAATACCTAGTAATTTATTGAAACAGTCTGGTATGACTTATGCACATCCGGACGGAATTGGATTTTTTTTTTTTTATTAAAAAAGATGCAATATCTATTTAACAAATCTGAATATGCTATTTTATTGTATGGTAAATAAGACATGCTGTATTTTTTTAAAATAATGTAATAATTGAGATATATCATTAAATTATGCTTTAAAATATCTCTTAAGTGGTTGGCATCCACCCTATTTAAAATACAGTTATTGCAGGCATGTAGACATTGTCCATTCATTCAAATCTTTTACAGTTACTGTAGTTATAATAAATTTAGCCATACCCTTAAAACAATATTATATAAGTATTTTCACTATTCAGACATGTTGGCTAGTAATAGAATTAAAAGTGGGAAAACCCTACCATTGTATGAAGGTGGCTAACAAGATTACAGGCTGATGACCTCTAGCTAGTGCCTGGTTCGCTTCCATTGTTTTTGTAGAACATTGTAATGAGTATTCAATACAATGTTTTTGTAAAGCCAAAGGTCTTACATTTTGTAGTTTACAAATGGTAGTAGTTTTTCGCAGTAAGCAATTATGAATTCATAATAGTCTAGTCTTAAAATATGAATAAAGATACTATTTATTCTGCAGTAAAGTTTCTGTATATTAATACTTCGTAAATAATAATATACATAATGTTATTTTATATAATAAGTTATTTACAAGTATTCCTAACAATAATATTTGATTTTGTCAAGTAGAAGAAATGTCCAAAAATTGACTTCATTTTAAATTTCTGGTTTTATCTTATTTAATAAACTCAAATTTACTTTACGGTTTAAGTAAAGTTTATTTAAAAAGGGCATATTGTCACTAGCTAAAACAGTGAAGGCCAAAATTTTGCCCACATTTTCATAATTCAATTAATAAAAATAATATTTCATCTTAATATTAAATAAGTATTTTTATTACAAGTTAAGAGATTTATTTCATTGGTCTCATAATTACCTATTTTATTGCACACACATACAAATATTGTATGTAAAAATATTTCAGATTAAATATTCAATACCTTTAGTATTCAATAATCTTTGAAATTGTGAATATAAATAAATTAATTAATTAACCATTCATTAATAATTTAAATTATATGTAACTAGATTAATACATAGGTATTAAAAAGTACAATGCAAGACATAATTAATAATTAATAATCAAACATATTATTTACTATATAATTGAATCTTGCATTGATAACTACATAAAGATTAAATTTGACGCACATTTTATGAGTCAGTAAGCTAGGAGGTACAGTGGAGTACAAGGTCAAGGCAAACCAACTGAATAAATAAGGAATGAGGTTGCACTTGATATAAACATTTAAAATCTTAATAATTGTACCTTTCCTCATTAAAAGTGTACAGTCACCACAATATTGATAATCGACGATTTTCGATTAATTTCAGTCATCATTTTAGTAAATTTGATATGGTTTTGTAATAGTTTGATAAGATGTTTGTGTGATTTATGATACCAATATTGAACGGTAATTAAGAATAAAATTATAAAGTAACAAAGCAAGAATTTGTTCGTCCACAAGAAAACAAACGGTGTAGTATTGGTAACGCAAATCAATAAATCAAGATTGCAATGTAGTTGCATTTCTGCTACAAATTCTTACAATAATAACTTCACAATAAATAAAAAACCCAAACAAAGGGCTAAGTATCCTTTAAATACGCGATGAGACCGTTGCGATTGCAGAAAAGGCTATATTCATACACTTAATTGACAAAACAAGAACTTACCCGGCGACAGGTGGGGAATGCATCCAACACTTCAAAAATAAAAACCAACAAGCAAAGTGCACAGTTTTCTCACATCACAAACGTAACAACACGAACACGACGCTATTAAAAAGGTTCTTTTTAATAGGTGTACTCACTCATAAAAGTTCATCTATAGAAAAAGAATCACTTAACACATATTCGAGTTTGCGGACCGCCCGCACTGCACGCATGTGTGTATTGTATTGCATTCTGTCAGGATAAAGGACCGCTTTAAGATCGACGGACTACGATTAAATTATTAACAACTTTTCTTAATAGAATCGTATTGAATGAATAAAGTAATTGAATTTTACTTTCTTATATATTCTTCGTAGTTTAATATTTTTAATACCTCTGCAAATAACTATAAGCGGAAATGTAAAATGATTTATTTTGGATCGCTTAATTACTACTGAGTCTTACGTTCTATCGTACGATGTAAATTTCCCTAACATAACTTGTGATACTTGAAAAAGTGGTCGAGAAGCGACATCTATTAGTAACTTAAAGAAGTTTTTGACATTGACGTCTAGCGTTTAGATTTTGCAATAGTAATGCGTTTTGATATTTAATGTATATAAATATTAATAAATAGCTTTATATAACAAAAATTATATATTATCATGATAACTTATTATATCAAAGGTTTAACAATATTGATTACATTTTTACTCAAAATCCATCTACTTACTTAAATAAACAGACTATAAAAAGTTATTACCGGATATAGCCCTCTCCGGTATATCTAGAAAACTGTTAATTACAAGCTGCTGATGCAATAAAAAGACTGCATGACCAAGTAAAAACTTTGTCAATCAATGTTTCTATGTTACAAGTATTACAATATATTCAGGGCCAAATAGATTAACTATATAAGGCTAAAGAACCAACAATGTCAGGATTTCATACAAAAAAATTCACAACTTTTGCTCTAACACCATCTAAGATTGGTTAACGTTGGACAGAGTTCTCAACAAGTTATTACTTTTTGGTAATATGTTGTGAATGACACTTTTACGCCTCATGTCCGGTCTATTGCTATCATATAAGTGAACATCTTTAATCACGTCAGTATAGATTCAAACATTAAGCACAACATATGTATCATAGTAAATTATTTACATGATTATTTACTTCCATAAAAACTTGTATATATTAGTAATCTATAAAATAAAACAAAAATAACTGTTTTGACTATTTTATTATATCATAACTACACACAAAAATTATCTTAACCAAGTTGAGTTTTAGGTGCAGCGAAAGTGCGTTTTCTGGATGTTTTCTTCCGTGATAACTGCATCTGTTGCAGTTGGCTGTACACTTCACTCCAAATGTCAGTTTGATCTTCGACTGGTATTGTTTTCCTGCACAAAAAATAAACTCATTACTTTACATATCCTTAGAATAGGAAACATGTTCTCTTTTAAGAATCTGTTGTATGGTTAAAACAAGTATAATCTGTTTTACAGCTAACAAATGTGCAGATAAAAAATCATGTCTTGATATAGTGTATAGAAGTTGTACTCTATGTGAAGTTCAACCAGTACAAGTCTATTTATAGTATATTTATAGTAAATTAGCAACTGCCAGCCCATAGCGTCTTTATAAGGTGTAGCAAAATTTCATTTATGGAAAACTTATATCATTACTACAGTCTATAACACTATACACACTATACGCTATACACAATAGTCTATAACTCTGGAGTATAGAAGAATTATAGACATTATTACTTATTTCCTGGGTGGCAACATTATTTTCACAACCGGGGAGGCACCCTTTAAAACGCATGCGAAGTTTTTTGCTGTGGTCTAAGTTCCGAGCACAGCTAGAACGCACTGTACACCCGCCACCAACTAAAGCCTGCAACTATCTAATTTCAAATATCAGTATGATAAATTTAATTATACTGTTACTTAATACTAATTAACAATCACCTGTACTGCTTCATTAAATCATATTTTTCCCATGGAGTTTTCCTCAGCTCTCTCCTCACTTTATCCTTATTTGTTAAATACTGTTCTATGTTTGAAATTCCTTGGAGGTCTTGCCTTTCCCATCGTTCCAGCCAAGGTTTAGGCTTCAATGTTACCTGTAAAAATAAAAAATTAAAGGTGTTATTTTTTTAAGTTACTTTAGTTATCAAAATTTTATTGCAAAGTGTGTGATTTTAAACAACCTGAAATCTCCTCAAATAAACAGGCACATTTTATATTGTTTGTAACTCGTATGAAAGACTATAAAATGATGCGAGAAACCTTTTTTATATGTTTTTATTAATCTATATTACTGGCTGTTTTATTAATCTATATTTGTTATGAAAACATTGTAACATAACAACATAAATTATGAAGCAAATAAAACTACAGATCAATAAAATATGAATCTGAATAATTTTAAAATAAGCCTAATGTCTGGAACTGAGATATTGATCACTACCACAATAATTATATTGTTACTGAAATCCATAGATACATATTTAAAGCAAATCGAACAAATGTACACACAGCAACATACACTCACATTGACACTTCTCCTTTAAGAAAAGTGAAGGTACATTATCTAGATGTAGGAATGTGCAAAAAATCTTAATTATTTTTATAACAAATAACAAAATTACTTGAGAATATAATCTATATTATTCTCACAATTTAGAATTTTAGACCAATCTAATGACACATATATTAAAATCCGTCAAGCTGTATGGACTATAGACTTTGAGTGTGCCATAGAATGACAGGTACATACATACACTCGACAAACATTACCCTATGTAGTCAAGAAAAAGGATTACAAAGGCATAAATGTGCTGAGGGCTGCATCAATAATGTAATATTTAAGTCAGAGCATTACCTTTACAGGGTTTACAGGTACGGGTGTCCCCTCTGGTAATATTTCAGGGTCCATGTCAAAGGAAAATGTGCTGTACTCAGGTAAGGCATCTCTCAAGTAGAACAGAGTGTTGTCAAGACGTTTCTCCAAACGTAAAACTTGTACTACTTGGATTGTTGGGTCATACATTTCATATCTCACCTGGAAATATATTAATAAACATGCATATTATATCTAATTTGCTATATAATATTGAATCACATTTTGTTACTTTGTCTCTTCCTTTTTATGTTATAGAAGAGAACTGCGAAATACAAATTGTGAAATAGGTAGCATTTTTATCTAAAATTATTCAGCTTTGAAAGGTGGTAGAGTTAGTATAGTAGTCTATCTATTTGCACTTGGTCAGCATGACAGACCATGTCCTAATGCCCTCTCGCTGTACTGTGTCGCTCGAGAGATCTGTACCCAGCAGAGACAGGAACTAGTTGACGACAACTTATTGAGTCCATAGACATGGGAAATACATATCCAAAAATCAAATTTATATCCAAAAGTATTAGCATTTTCTTACATATGAACTTTAGCTTACTGAATCCTATAATGTACAATATAACGTACCTCAACACCCTGATGATCGACTACATTTCTCAGTGTGAACTCGGCTCTAAGACCAGAACCTTTGCGTTCAATGCATATTCCAACAAATCTGTTGGTCTTGCTTTGAGCATTGGGATCAGATGTTATTACTGCTATAATTGATCCTGAAAAAGTTGTCATTTATAATAACTACTATCCATGTCCCAACGTTTCATCTGCATTAATTTAAATGTAATGTGTCCTGTAAATTATATAGCTTCAACAATTTTAACAAAATGTGTTAATGTGATTAAATTCTTTTGCATGGAAGCCTAATACATTTTTGAACATAAATATAGCCCAAGTTACTCTTTATAACACCAGCTATCTACTAGTGAATGTACCATAAAAACTGGTGCTGTAATTCCAAAACCTAGAATAAATAAACAATCAGACAGAAAAAAATTATAACTGTAATTCCAAACCTAGAATAAATAAACAATCAGACAGAAAAAAATTATAACTGTATTTTATTATGTGAACCATATATATTAATTTAATAGAAAGCAGTTATTTACATATCACAAACATACACTTTAATTTTATTTATTTTTTCAGTTGTAGTCCCAAAAAAAAAGTAAAGTTACATGACAGTGCCATCTAGGCAAAAATCATTTTTTCAAATTCATATCAACTGTACATACACATCAATTTTATTCAGTTTCAAAGACTCATCTATACTAATATTATAAAGCTGAAGAGTTTGTTTGTTTGTTTGTTTAAACGCGCTAATCTCAGGAACTACT
>DWRA01002233.1:0-14524 GCA_018250295.1 Spathilepia clonius
CGCAGGCTATTTATATCGTACTTCTTACTATAGTTACTTGAGAACTTGGATTTCAAAATCAAAAACGAATGTAAGCCATCAAATCATCGTTCAATATGATATACTTATGTTAATATGTATCGTGTTCGCCCACTGAGCAATTGCCAAGGTCAGTTGAACAGAACAAACTCAACCGACCCTAACAAAATGTTTTCATGCACCCTCCTATATACTTTCCTATCGATACCCACAAACGAATGAGCTTAATGAAGGCCCAGAGGCCGTTGTGCTGCGACACTAGATTGATGAAAAATAATACATTATTGGATTCGCGTCTCCTCCTTGAGATATCCTTGGAGGATTGAAAATGAAACCTTTCCTCATCTTTGCTCTACTTTCATAAAATTAGCATCGATGTTTTTGTATAATACAGCCTTATAATATTATAATATAACTTTCCGCGTAGATATAATTTGTGACAATAGTAAAGCAAAGTAGTGACGCTGAATCTTATGAGAATATTTGTATATGTATTCAGCAAAAGCGTGAACTAGTAAACGTACATAAGGATTTTAGTATTATTCAACAAAGTAGTTTAACTATCGTAGATGTTGCAGTAATAGAGTAAAGCCACCTACACATAGAACTCAATTCCATTTCTGACAATTTATTAATAGTAACATTCCTTTTCAAATGGAATCGTTTTATTTAATGTATAGTAACTCGTGTAACATTCGAGTCATGTAATTTACACAAGGAATAGTCTATTTCGTTTTCTAATTCGTTCCCAATCTGGCGCCGATCACAATTCCCATAGCAATCGTTACAAAAAGCTCACTTCAAAAGGACCCAATAATGTCTTCACGAACAAAGAGTATTCGAACGGCGCTTTTCTATTTAGAGTAATAAAACTGGCTGCTTATCTTACCTATTCAGCTTCATCCATCGTCCCAGGGAGCCCTTAGTGCATAATGATAGAGTTCTCTATAGGCAGCCCGCGATCCCGGCCGCTCTCGATAAATTTATCGTTCAGTGTTGTTCACTTCAATACAATTGTTTTATTAAACAGTTGCTACAATTTATATGAACCTTTCAATGTACGCAAATCGAAATTGATTTGAAATTTCAAGATAACGTAGTTTGTTAATTTGAGTGTATTTAATCGTTGCTCTATCGTATACTTAAACTGTCAAAAGTTTTTCATGAAACAAATTGAGAGTTGTTGGAACTTCCTCTTTTCTTATAACGTCTTCAGATTCACATACTACCAAGTTATATCGTTCGCAATAGCTGAAAGAATCACCACTCAATGCGCCCCCGAGACAATAGTTCCGAACTTCTAACTTTACATACCTTGATTTATAAAGTAGCAAATAACTTGCACTCGAGATGATACAAATGAAAAACAAGCCTTTCGGATGTATTATTTTATTTCAGTTTACAATGTGTTTTGACAAATTCATATAAAGACATTGTAAAATTTTCAAATTACAGAGTATTTCAAACTCAACCTAAGTGTATTAAATGCTTCATACAATCATAATATTCTTAGCTATAATGTACTATACACATATTAGTATGGTTCTAATTATATATCTTTCATATTTTTCTGTCTCCAATGAGTTACTGGTTTACGTAGCTTATTACTGAAATAGTCAATATCAGAAGAAAAATATGGACGGAAATTTCAATAAAGTACCGAAAATTTCATTTCCAATCCACGAAAGCAGCGCAAAGGAGAGGCCCCGACCAAATGTGTATCTTTTTTATCAATTTAGGGCCGCAACAAAATGAACTCTGTTTCTCCATTTGGCTCATTCATTTGTGAACGAGCAGCAATAAAGTGGAATGTATATGAGGGAGTATGGAAATATTGTGATAGGACGGGGAGAGTTTATATGCGGTCGACCGACGTGGGAAGTTCGTTATCAAAGGAACATGATACTTATGAGTGTAGGATTGTAACAATTATTCCGTTTGAGTTGATTTGCTCAGTAGCCTATAACTTAACCTTATTCACAAAGTACCTCATGATTAATTTAACTTATATCAATACTGTTTTCTATTGCAAAATTATTGTTTTATGTCTCGCGGATTTTCTCGTGCAAAATAAAATCAATAAAAAGTTTTCAAGTAAATTTGTACAGATTAATAAAACGTATTTTATTGTTCGTAGATACAGCAAA
Organism: Spathilepia clonius; assembly: GCA_018250295.1. Classification (NCBI taxonomy): domain Eukaryota; kingdom Metazoa; phylum Arthropoda; class Insecta; order Lepidoptera; family Hesperiidae; genus Spathilepia; species Spathilepia clonius. The sequence goes on from DWRA01002233.1 coordinate 2,166, forward strand.
AGCCGTGACAGGTTAATTGTGCGTTTATTCTCTGCTGCCACATACTTTGATAAATTTATTTTAATTTCTCTATGAAATTAACTTAATAAAGCACATAACGATAGATTATATTTATAAATTATACTCTTGTATTAATAATGTTTATTTTTCAATAATTTATCTCAAACGGCAATTAATAACACGAACCTAATTCTATTTCCCCATGAATCATTTTGAGGCGTACATTATTTCATTCGCGCCAAAAATCAACACGGAACGTAGCGCGGTCCCGTCAATCCTCGTCCGCGGGGAAATAACAAAACCGGATAAATTTCGCCGGTACATAATTAAAACGACAAATGTCCGGGCATTATTAATGTTGGCGCATAATGCCAAATGTTTGACAACATTATCCAGTATTGGAGCCCGCGTTGGTTATTGGTCGGCGAATATTACAGTAATACGAAATGGAGTGGACTGGTCGTGTTGTGTGTACATTATGAATTGTTAATGCGTGGGTCCGCTCCCGATGGCTGGTAATCAAAAATGAGGTTACTGTAATTAACAAGCTGTTGACCTCTTTTGTAGCGGACGCTCTGTACTGAGTGTTCATTATGACGCTCTTCACGAGTGCTCTGATTTTGACACTGAATTACGTTATTCCAAATATATATATAAAAATACATTATTTAAAATCAATTAAAGTACTAGTAACAAAAGTACCAACATTTCAGAACACTTGATTATATAAACCAGAATAATATATAAACTAAAACTACTCTTCGTGTTTTAAGTCTAACTGTCACATGCCGAGACATTCATGTTTGTAAACTGCACCAAAATGCAAAACAATTAAAACAGAGTGTATGTACATTTTTAACTATTTATTTATTTCCTTGCTCACTTTTTATAGTGCAACGGTTAAATCTATCATAAAATTAAATTTTACAAATAATTGCTCGAACCTTTTCTACTACAAATATACTTTTGCCCGGTTTGTTTATTTACCCTAGGGAATTAGGTAAATAAAACTTATTTTAGAGACAAAAACCTAAAAGTAATGAAGAGTATGTATGTAATATTATGGTACTTTTACTTTTGTTTTGAAATTGCCTACTTCCAATAGCACATGGATAAATTCGCACACATGTACCTATAAACGTGTGTTACTCTAATTGTATGTATGTAACATGACAGTGACGGCAAAAGTACTTAAGCGTTTTGACATGAACAATTGGGCAAGTTCCCGCGGCGCAGCGCTCGGGGCAAGTTCCTTTATATAAATGGTAATGTTAACGAGCTGGTGGGGCGTTGCACCCGCCCGCTCGCGCTTGACGCATCCCTTCATGTTTGAGTTGGCGCAATATGACAATGTCATAATGCCAAGTTTTGGCGCCGAAACTGTACCATATTGATGTAGACGTTGTAGTGAGATTAGCAGTTTATACGAGTAGTTCATATTACTTACAGTTAGTTCATAGCTGAGTAGATTGCTTTTGTGAAGTACTCTTATATTTTAATTACAATTCACAACTGCGTGACTAAACTAAAGTAAACCCATGTAATATGTAGTAAAATACCCCATATTTTACTAAAATAAAAATGTTAAAATGATACAAAAAGGGCCAAATTCGGTTCAGGTTCAATTTCCTATAGTAAAAAAGACACAGTTAAAATTTTTGAAACGTAATTAAGTATTTCTAATGACATTTAAAGGTGATACAACTCTTTGTAGTTCAACTACAGAGGCATCACCGCCACACCGTCTTCACGGGTACCAACGCACATGTAACCGACCTCAGGTAGGATTTTAATCTTACCGGCGACGGCAGTTGTCACTTACCATCAGAAGGTCTGCATGCTTGTTAGATATTTAAAACATACAAAAAAGAAATCAGACCTCAGAAAATTATTTTCTCGTAATGTAAACAAACTTTGTAATTTAATTTTATTTTCGGTATATTGGAATTTTAATAGCACAACTATGTCCATAAAAGTAATCTATAATAATTTATATTATCCATTTGTCCCGTCTTTCATCTCTATTCGTAATACAACTTGGGAGCATAAAGCGATTTGTCAGAACCGTCCGCTATCGAGCAGCTACATGACAAATGGCATCTCAACGCATCTTAGCGCCAGAATTGCCTGATTGCAAAACTATTGCCATGCATTCCCTGGAGACATGTACAGGTGTATCTGCTATTAGTATTAATTTATTGTATTAAATCATACTAGATACTAATATAACATTATCAGAGCATAAGGCAATTAGTCAAAACAGTCCGCTATCGAACAGCGGACATGACAAATGGCATATCTCGCTTGGAATGTAATTGCTACTTTGCACAATTATTGCTAAGTCCACTGGAACAACAGAAATATTGAACGGTACAATCTATACGGAAAAGATGTATACGACCGCATAGAAATTGGAAAACTTGGTCAAAAATAAATTATGTTGTGTCGAAAAAGAAATTTTTTGTCCTGTGTCATATTTACCTGAACGAATAATGAAACATGTACGTACATATGTGAGGCGCTCGAATGAATTGTAAGGAGTCACAATGAGCACAACTTCGATATATTCTAGAAGTGCATGTCCTGTGCATTCATATTCCTTTAGCCATAGCATTATCAATACAATTCCTCGAAAATCGTAAAATACACAAATTTTACTTTACTGACTGTATGCATAACATGCAACATACAGTCAATAAAATTGTCTATTTCAGAATATTCTCTCGGTAATATTTCCCCACACACAAACAACTTCAACACAAACGTAGGAACCTATTCTTTCGTTTCGCAACGTTGTATAATTAAAGTTCTTGATTCCTACTTCAGACTTTAACTAACTTCGTAAAAAGTAAAATCAAGGCAGCAACCGTAATCTCTTTAAATAAATAGCAAAATTTACATTTATCCAATCCCCGTGCGGAAAGTCGCGGCAGAAACTTGGGGCTAAGTCGCCGACAAACTTGCGACATTGCCAAGTATTCCTTCAACTTTACGTCGACTTTTTTAAACACCGGCGACTGTGGGCTGTTTACCGCTAACGAGTAACTATGTCGATGGAGTCATTGCACGATAGGGTACTTCATTTAAATTATACTTCGAACCCTCGTGGCGCAGCGGTCACTGACACACAGAAATTGATCCCCAGTTAGGCAATCTTCTGTATTATAATTAAAAGTAAAAAGTTAAAAGTAGCCTTTTTTCGCTTACGCTTCCGCGGTGACACTTCACGCGCTGAAAAAAGGTTGATTGAAGTAGGTAGACAAATAAGGAACAAGCACCAAAAATGGTGCTGATAAAATTATATTCGAGTTTGATTACAAGACAATATTTGTCTATCGAATTTGTCTGATACGAGAATATAAGTGCACGTAACCTTTAGCTTCAGAAATAGAACACGAAGCTTGCATACTGGTTACTGACAAAGGGTTCAATACTTTTACTCAATTTCAAATCTATCTATCCACGATATACGTGATTTGCTTCAAAAATAGACAATAATTAAAATAATAGCTGGGGATTTCCCTATCGCCTTCATTTAAATGATGGAGCAGAGCGGAGATGTAATCCTTATCGAGAGTCTGGCGAGAACAAAAGATCTCCTGACGCTCGGCTCTCAAGTAATTGATGTTATCGGCAATATCGACGTTTTTCACCGTAACGAACGTAGTAGCCTCGGGTAAAGACCACAGCACACTACTGACGTAGACTAGAAGTTCGTTGTACATAAAGAATTTTTATAAGTATCATTGAGTCCTTTTTCGTGATGATATGTTATGATGAGTACATGACGTGAGAAGACGAAGTCAATAAGTCCGTATAAACGTATGTTGTTCATAAACAGATCTAATCTTAATAATGACAAGTACCTATAAATATGAAATATGTTTGCAAGTTGTTGCAAGTTGTTTGAGTTGATTCAGTTTTGTTGAAATTTTAAAAGTAACTTTCATCGTACCCCTGGAGTCATACTAGCAAAGCATTACGTTAGAACTTGATAATTTCAATATTTTAACTAGTCCTTGTCAGAGTCAATACAACTTTTAAAGGCGTCAGACATGTTTCCCCCTCGTACTAATGTGAAGAAGTTATATGTAAGACGTGTTGATGGAAATTGAAAGCGTCCTTACTTAACCCAGCTAAGACGTCTGCGTTAGTCTTGTCGACAGCAGAGACTATTTAACGTTAGATGGTTCAATGTTAAATATTATTCAATAAGAAAGTCTTAGCTACAGTGTGCTGGAGACTTTACAGTGTCCTAATGCCGTCCTTTGTGTCCCACTCGCAGTTATTCTCTTTGACTTTTGTCGACAACTTGCTGCGTATCTGATAGCTATTGAACTGCGGTCTGGATCTTCTCGATTCCTCATTGTTTGTGCGATCTATTCAGCTGCAGGTTATTTTGTATCGTTCGAGATGCTTTGCTTGCGATAAGTCGTTACAATAGGTGACGTTATTTTGCGACACAGCGATGCAAAAACCAGAGCTAGTCCCCTATAGCGCTGTGATTTCTAATCTTAGGACCCAATACTCGAACTTATCTCTGATTGGTCCACATTGTATACGTATTTTAGATGAATAGTCAATGTTTTTTTTAATAAATTAAAAGTATCGTCAATAAAACTACGTATCTTTTTCGAAAAATATTCTACTCACTTATAATATGAAGGAAATAATAATATTACCAAGAGGCGCTGGTATATAAAATTATACATATAATTTGAAGGCGTTACTATAATTAGCAGTAGTTAGTTACACTAGTACATAACCGTGTCCACAGAGTACTAACCTCGCGCTAACTTGGTGCGCATTCAATGGACGCCATTAATTAATGCAGCTCTGTCATCATCAATCACTTTGCATTATAGCCGCGCGAGTACACCGACTTTTGAACTGTGAACATACATACACGCGTAGTAGCGCTGTAGAGAAAGAAAAGGACTAAAATATTTGTTATTTATAATACACTTGAAAATTGGCCTCTCAATTGCGACAATCAAGGTTCGAATTCCAGGTTTAATTTTTTCCACCTCCGATTCTTATTCTTAAGCGCAGAAATTAATTATCATTCGGTTTTATGGTAAAGGAAAAGTATAGTATCGTTAGAAAAAATTGTATGTCTGAGAGTTCTTAACAGTTTTCAAAAGTATGGGGAGTCAATTATATACAACAAGGAATAAGTCCCACTCATTTTGAATTCGCATCTTAAAAACCCCATTTTTATGATTTTATAAAAAAATTAATCGGACAACGTCGCAAAGAGTTACGACATTTACTTTAACATTCAATTTTAACTGTCGAATTCCGTACTAAGTTCGACGAGCAATTTAAAAATTCCAGCGTCTTACTTTTATTACACTTGATGAATGAAACCGTGCCACGAGCGAATTAAAGGCAGATTTATTAAGTCAGCACTCACTTAAACCTTAAAAATATAAAAGTAGTATCCTTCAAAGCAAAAACAACAATCCGCCCGCACTTAACCCAGTACCCTTCAGCAACTCCGCGAATCCGCAGAGTATTATAGAGCAAAGCAAACAGAGCTGTTTGCGGAGCGCCGCGATAATGTGGAGCGTAACACAAATAAGATTATAAGCACGCCGCGGGCGGGGCGCCTGCGTAAAATACACTGTAAACGATGATTTCACAGCCATTACTAGCGCCAAAGACGCGTTTACATCGCAAACGCAACGCTCGGTTAAGTGATGAGCATGTCGCGTAAATGGCAAATTTCCATGAGTGCTTCTGTTTTATGTGATACAAGTAGCAAAGGAACTTGCAGTCCACCTGATGATTGGCATCAGTTGAGAAGAGTGTCCTACCTAAGGTCAATTGTACTTGTAATTGGTACACAAGTGTACCGCTAGCCCTGTGGATTATGTTGGACCACCTCAGATACGTATATGTAGTGTATCCGTGCTTTTGGAGAAAAACTAAGGAATTGGTCATATTTGTTATTTTTGATTAACAGTTAACGAATATGAGTAAAGGTATAGGAATCGGTTAACAACAAGTGCGTGGTACAAATTTTACAACATAATACATTTATCTATAGTTAAAATACTGCGCTTATAAATAGGCGCGTCTGTGCGTATATCTGTGCGTAAGTAAATGAGCGTAGTATTATGCGCGAGGAAACCACACGAGACGAGTAGTTCCAAATAAAATCGAATACTGCTTTCACACAAGTAACGAGAACTTCACTACTTATTACGGAACAACTTACACACTTTCTGTTCTGGCTATCGGTCCCGAATGCGACATTAGACGCTCTTAAATCCAAGAGGGTCGGGTTACATTAAAACGTAGGCAAATCGCACACCTGGGTGTTTTTCTACAAAGTCCTTCCGGAGTGAGGACGGTACACCCGGACACCTGTGACCATACATGTTTTATGTCCTTTAATACATTGTCTTCTCTTTTTAATGCGTTTTACAATGTAAACGCAAGCGCACGTAGCACCGCCATTTGAATAGATCGTAACCTCAGAGTAACCTAAAGTGTCTGTAATGTCAAAGTAATAGGTTTTTACTGAAATAATAGCTTAAAAATAATAGCTCTTTACTTAATTCATGTGAAAGCATATAAGGTACCTATAACGGAAACACTATTATTAAAATTTTGTCTGTATGTTTATTTTGACTAATCGCAGAAACGAGTGTACCACTTTTGACGGGTCTTGCACTGGCAAATAGCCAATAAATTATTTAAGGGATAACTTTGGCTACGTATTATTTTAGAAAATATGGTTGGATTTTACTCTAAAAAATTAAAACCCGCGAAGTCTACCTCACGCGCCTAATTTTGTTAAGATATGCTCTTGTATAATTTTCTCTGAGGCAATATACTACCTACGAAGTACCGGAAGACTTCGAAAGGATGGTTATTGGCTAAACATCTTACGCACTTCCCTAATTCAAAGAACGAGTTAATACGTCAATCGCGGCTGTTATGATTGAATAGCAGTCGTTAAACTTTGTCTGCCATACGGACTGAAAATATCACCTTATGAACTTTCAACGACATTAACGATTAAAATTCAATATATCACAAACGAAAGCAAGTTAGTGATTGAAATTCACCGATGCACGTTATGATTGTTAGATAGTAAGGGTACTGTAGTAACTAATCGAATTTTAAATTGCACTTAAAAATCTGTTTCTTACGTCAATACTTTGAAAGAACATATTCGTTCATGCACTTCCCTGCATATAATTGTCTTTCAACTCGTTTTATCGAGAGTTTTTAACTCCTTCCGGGCGCCGGTGATGCGCGGTCCCGCCGAGCCTCGCGCGGGCCGGCCGGACACCTGCGCCGGACGTTCTTTATGCACTGCGCCTTATTACGACGCTAATGCGAGAACTTTGCAAATATCTGAAATTGGAACACTCAGTGTTAGCCCGTTTTGTTTCGCATTCATTTACAAGACCTTTGAACAAGTATACGTATAACGCTTGTAGCGTTCAAAGTTTCCAAAGAATACATTTCAGGAATAAGCAAAAATAAAGTAAACGAAAATGTTGCACATTTAGTCAGATTTTCTTTTACTAAGATTTTATAGTTGTATTTAAGAAGTTTATCAAGTAGTTGTTGCTCTAAGCATAATAATGAAAAATCGGCTTTATATTTTTATGATTGAACCGTCTATTATACCGGGATGGAATAGTTAAAGGGAACTTTATAGCTCCCAGAACGTGATTCGTTTGTAGAAGTATGATGAGATATAGATACTTACTGATTATTATTTGAGGCTTTGGTATTTAGTCCTCGGTGACAGCAACACGCTTATGGTGGACCTCAAGTTCTCAAAGAGTTAATAATAAATTCGGACTGTAATATTTGCTTAACATGTGCGGACTACATGACATGTAGCTTTTGAATATTTGACGTAGCAATAATGTACATATTTATATCATTATCAAATATTTATAATGGCCGTCAAAAACCCAAAGATATAAAATGAAACGACTTTATACTGAAGTAAAAGACAATTTTTTATTTTGATATTTCGTCATAAAGTTAATTCACCAAACTATTTTCATCCTTTTTGAACAGATTTAAGCAAGTCTATCCAACCATCCATCTGTCTGTCAATCCTCCGTCATGTTGTTGCAACGCAAATTGACTCGTGCCGGAACCGTTTTTATTTCTTTGGACATTTTTCTTAATTCCTCAACATTTTTGATTTTTTGACAATAACTTCCATAATTTGGCTACCCTAAAGGGGCAGTTGCCCGTTCCGTACATCAATTACATACAAAAGTAAATTCTGTCCTCTCGGGCTTAACAAAACCGAAGCGAAGGTCGGGGCGGAGTAAAACATTCTTCACAATCGCGCCGGGTCCCAACGCCGGTTCATCTGCCGGCCGGATGTTTGCGAGAGCGAGTGTTTGTTCTCGCCTCGATTGCATTTTGGGGCTACACGGGCCTGCTGTTTGAAATTCTACGTAGTATTTTCGAGAAATACGGGATATATTGACTGAAGAAACTTCTACACGAAAGAAATACATTCATGAAACTTGTACTACTCATAAATTTCTGTTTCAATTTTTAATTTAATACCTACAAAAGTAGTTTTTATCAAGCTCTCCTTTATTAGGACGACACGATATCAATATGTCGTTGCCATCAACGACGTCCCATCGCCAGCAACGGCATATCCATATCGTACCAATTTTTTTATAACTGTTGTAAACAAATGTACTTCTTCCATGCGTGAAGATATTTATTCACTTTCTTTGTCTTCTTTCTTATTCACTTATTCTTACTTTGTTTTCAGTTAATAAATAAGTTAATCTTAACCTGTCCTGTCGTAACATATCTTGTCGGTGTCGATAAAAAATGATGAAAAAACTACCGTGACATGTCGTGTCATCCCAATGAATAAATGTCCTTTATAACATCAAGTAAGATCGTTTATTTTACAATAAATAATAGATTTTCTTCATTGATAACTTGAATAGATATCTGAAAAAATTTTAGGAAAAATATTTTAGGAACCACTATAGACACGACAACAAACACGAAACAATAATGTTATATACAAAACAATGCGAACAGCTATATATTAGGTTCATTTGAAACGTCAATTCAATGAAAAGTTTTCTTTGTTCAAAAGCGTTGCACAAAAAGTTTATTCATTCATTCACCAGGGAGTGATTTAAACTTATGTCCCAAGTCTTCGGTCTACGGACAGAATCTATTTTTAAAGTTTTTGATTGTCAGCCTTTGTTGGATACTTCATAAAATATGTTCGGGTCAATGACCTAATAGGTCATGTGTACAACTTCTGATAGCTCCCTTGATACCTATTCGTGGAAAGTTATCGTTCTTACAAAAATAAGATGGTTTAGGGCATTTACTTGTTATATTTTTCATCAATTTTAAACGTACAATGCTGACGGCTACGATTTTTTAATAATTACGTTTCAAATCTTTCTTTACTTAGAAGTAAAACGAGCATGCAGTCCATCTGATGGTAAGTAGCCACTATCGCCCGTGGATGTCTATAATCACACTCAGATAAGTTTAGAGTACTAACTAGCCAACACCGGCCGCGGATGCGTTGCTACAATTGGGGACCAGTTAAATTGAGCCGAATAAAGATGTCCCTTACCACCCCTCAAAAAAGCACACAGCAGACCTTAACACTGCTACATATTATAAGTGAGGGTTGCGGTAGTTCAATATTCGCGGCAAAAATAATTATACTGTTCTTTTGTATAACAAACCATTTTTGCTTGCCGCAAAACGGTATTAATAATTATTGTTATGTTCTTTCTCCATTAAAAGGACAGCGACCGAGACATTATGCGTAAATGCTTGGAGAAAAAACATTTTCCCTAAGATACGTGCTTAGAGCACTCGTGTTACCCTTTTCTAAGCAACATTTACCATAACATGTCTGCAACTCACCCCACGCCAAATGCGTAAGGGCGCTTTGAAAAGCTGCTAAAAGCTCTCACAGTAATCGCATATGCCGCGGTGCATAATTACGGATGCATAGATAGTGCGTGGTTACAGAGAGTTACTATGTACTTACGTAGTGAGGAATATTGTCACATATATGTTTGAGGGTACATGAAAAAGTTTACTATTTTAAGGTTCTGTACCCAAGGATAAAAGTGGATGCCTATTACTACACCTTTACTGCCTGCCCGTCTTTCACAGGGCTCTATTTCTTAAACCATAACAGACATATTTTATTTATTTTTAATGTACGTTACTGTGGCCACTATAACAACAAATTTAAAATAAAAAGTTAATAATAAAAGGAGGTCGGTACATAGAAAACAGAAAGGCATTGGCATTTATGACCGAAAGAAGTCAAAATAAGAATCCCACCTGAAGAGGAAAACATATATAGCAATGCATTTGTTTACTACGAAGCTAACTACTGAACACTGAGTTGAAATGTCTTATGTCCTTATTCGGCATTGTAGTAATATATAGTGAGATATAGTAAAGGACTCTAGGTCGTATATGATTTTAGACTCATATTATCGCGGAATTGATACATTTTGTTATGTAACGGGTACTCACGATTCGATTTACCACCGCCACCGCAGTTCCGCCGTGACCACGATCCATGCAACTGGGTCGAAATATCGGCAATTAAGAAATCAAAACATCGTATCGTGAGTACCCGTTACATAACAAAATTTATCAGTTCCGCGATAATAAAAGTCTAAAATTATATAAGGGCCCATACAGTTTGATTACGAGGAGAAGGCTATGTTTTGAGGAATCCATCGATGTCTCAATGATATGTTGACGATTAATCGCGACGTAGTAGTCGTGGATGTAAATGCGCATACACAGTTGCAAGTTGCAGCGATTAGGTTAATGTATTCAAATTGATGCAAACGACACAGCGATATGCGTGCCACGCAACTCGATATGAAATACAAGGTCTTTTTGATAAAAATGCGGGCTTATTTCAAGGGCGATCGATATTTTTTATCATTATCATACGCTATTTTATGTAATTTGGATAGAAATCGAGAGATATTTTTGTAATGTTAGAGTTTTAAAGCCTAAATGCTTTCACAATGATGACACTTCTGCATACCTACTTACTTAATTTTGTTTTATAAAACCGTTGGAACTAGAAGGTAGATTAAGAAAAGTATTGTAACTTAGTGCTCATGGGAACCAGTTTATTTTTGTGATTACTATCTTAAGGTTAACACCTCTTCTACGACAATTCAGTAAAAAGACATTCATAGTTTGGTTTTGGCTTTTATAATACTACATTTTACTAGTCAGTCAAGACTAATGTTTTTTGTCTGTAAGTAATATTCTTAATTACTTTTCTTAAAAGTTGAGCAACAAATTAGCGATCATAAAATAGTTGTAGACATAATAACCACATAGAGTTATCTCGAGTGGCTATCGACATGAAAGGAGACCTCCTTGTTAAACTTAAAACATGAGTATCCTTGCTTCGATAAGTTATCTAGTGATTTTGAAATAAGCTCTTATAGAACAATGGAGTGAAATTATGAAACTTATGCAGTTTTAAAACAATACCTAGTGTCTACTTATTGAGTTATTTATAATAATGTAAGTGTTAATTAATTTTGTGATGTAATTAGTTACTTAAATCTCTGACTAATAGACATTGCGTAGCTTAAACCAGTGTCTAGAAACGTTAAATCTTGTATAGAAGTCCCATTTATAACGTAGTTGCAATAAGTTTGTTTTTTTTTTAGCTTCGTCCCTTGGATCTAAGTAAGTGATATAATAGACTATAAAGCAAGTGTTAGGTGATCTGTAAAATAGACGCTAAATATGAACAATTAATCTGAGGCTCACGAGCCGCAACGTTTAAATGAAATTGGCTTTAGGCTGCAAGCGTCAGCGTCGAGTGTAAAAATTGTAGTGATTTTTTTGTTTATCTTTAGTGGAAATCGTCAAACTTCCATAATTGGGCCTACCAATTATGGAAAAGAAAACATTGGATGGATTGATTATTTATTAATAACGGACGTACATAAGTCAATACAGATCATGGCATTTTTATATAATATTCTAGATTCCTAAGTACCTTTTACAATATACAATATAGATTATTAGTCTAAAATTGCATAGACTCTTCGAAAACTGAAATATAATAAGATTTATTAGTTAACAACCTATGGTAGAGCGAAGGTTCTCACGTCAGCGTAAGGGTTGCAAATGAAGTATCGTCAGGCGCTTAAGTGTAAAATTTAACAAAAAGATTTTCGTTGTTTCGGTCAATATAGGTTATGAGGGAGTACTCTCAAAAAGGTGGTACAACCAGTATTATTCCACTGAGAAGTGGTAGTACCCACTCCTACACACGGCATTCTAGCGTGAAACAGTTCTTGCGTTTTATC